>WSYH01012882.1:0-17944 GCA_036426205.1 Ascaphus truei
GTACACGATCCGTTAAAGCAGCCTGGATGAGTGTCTCATGGAGTGTGTGACGTCATCACATTATGATTTCCAACATGGATGCCTGCAGCTTCTAGTTGACCTCACCGAGTTCCTGCTCGAGCTCTCTTCAGCTGCACACTCCATGAGACACTCATCCAGGCTGCTTTAACGGATCGTGTACCCAGGGCCAGTACAGATAAGTGATTCAGGGTCCTCTTTCCCACTTTTCTGTCCCTGTGTGTAGTTACTCACTAACGGGTCAGTTTTGGTGGGGTTTCACGCCTCTTATTGCTCTTTGACCATCACATTGGTTTATGTCAGCAGTCTTACACTTGTGTGTTTTTGTGCTACATTTACACTACTGATTTATCATTGCCACTGTTATGTTACTTATATAGTACATCATTGATGCATGATTGACAGTGATTATGTGCCTACACACACTTTAGTGCCCCATGTGAGTGTATATATTATAACAAACACTTGTATGACGTAAACACTGTGCAATACAGAAAGGCCCTATAGATGCACGTCAAAATCTGAGGAGGAGAGCACCCTGACAAATAAGCAACACAACGAAGAAATCTGGACCAAACCAGAGATTTGATGTATAATATGCTTTATTATTGATAAATAAATGTGGCAACCGGAACATATAGTGAATGAGGTGAACTGAATGCAGAAAGTGCTAGTAGCAAATGCCTGAAGTGTATCCAAAAATATTGAACAATGACGTAAGCACTATAAATCCGAAAGCACTGAACCTATGCCTATGTTATAAGGCAATAGGGGCTAACTCTGTGTGTGACGTCACTAACACGTATACAGGCATACCCCGGTTTAAGGACACTCATTTAAGTACACTCGCGAGTAAGTACATATCGCCCAATAGGCAACGGCAGCTCACCATGCCGCCTGTCAGCACTTCCTGACAGCAATACCGGCTCCCTACCTGTACCAAAGCTGTGCACAAGCGGGGAGTCTATAGACCTGTTACAAATGCGTTATTTACATCAGTTATGCACGTTATGACGATTGCATACAGTACGTGCATCTATAAGTGGGAAAAAGGGAGTGCTTCACTTTAGGTACTTTTCACTTTACATACATGCTCTGGTCCCATTGCGTACATTAATGCGGGGTATGCCTGTATATATATATACACTCACATGGGCACTAAAGTGTGCTGTGTGTAGGCACATATCACTGTCATCATGCATCAATGATGTACTATATAAGTAACATAACAGTGGCATGATAAATCAGTAGTGTAAATGTAGCACAAAAACACACAAGTGTAAGACTGCTGACATAAACCAATGTGATGGTCAAAGAGCAATAAGAGGCGTGAAACCCCACCAAAACTGACACCGTTAGTGAGTATACTAACACACAGGACAGAAAAGTGGGAAAGAGGACCCTGAATCACTTATCTGTACTGGCCCTGGGTACACGATCCGTTAAGCAGCCTGGATGAGTGTCATGGAGTGTCAGCTGAAGAGAGCTCGAGCAGGAACTCGGTGAGGTCAACTAGAAGCTGCAGGCATCCATGTTGGAAATCATAGAATGATGACGTCACACACTCCATGAGACACTCTCCAGGCTGCTTTAACGGATCGTGTACCCAGGGCCAGTACAGATAAGTGATACAGGGTCCTCTTTCCTCTTTTTCTGTCCTCTTTCCCCCCCCCCTCGCCCCCCGTGTGCTGTAGGGGTATGTTTATGAGGGTCAGACCTTTTGGTAATACACGATCCTGTTGCATTCTCTCCCCCCCCCCCACAGGGCTAGCATATATTGGTGTGCAGGTACTCCCTTCCCCACTTTTCTGTCCCTGTGTGTAGTTACTCACTAACGGGTCAGTTTTGGTGGGGTTTCACGCCTCTTATTGCTCTTTGACCATCACATTGTTTATGTCAGCAGTCTTACACTTGTGTGTTTTTGTGCTACATTACACTACTGATTTATCATTGCCACTGTTATGTTTACTATATAGTACATCATTGATGCATGATTGACAGTGATTATGTGCCTACACACACTTTAGTGCCCCATGTGAGTGTATATATTATATATAGAGTTCTAGTGACGTCACACACCAGAGTTAGCCCTATTACCTCATACCATAGGCATAGGTTCAGTGCTTTCTGGATTTATAGTGCTTATGTCATTGTTCCATATTTTTGGATACACTTCAGGCATTTTGCTTACTAGCACTTTCTTGCATTCAGTTCACCTCATTCACTATATGTTCGGTACCAACCATTTTATTACAACAATAAAGCATATTTATACATTAATCTCAGGTTTGGTCCAGATTTCTTCTGTTCTGTTGCTTATTTATCAGGGTGATCTCCTCCTCAGATTTTGAGTGCATCTATAGGCCTTATCTGTATGTACAGTGTCTTACGTCATACAGTGTTGTTTGTGTTCTGTGTTAAGAGCAGTCGAAGCTGCACATTTTTATTTATTTTTCCCTTTTAATATGTGCATCAATACAATCACACAATGATAAGTAATTAGCTAAGTTGCCGATCGATCCACTATCTTATGATTAATCAGCGAATTCGGCTGGAGGGTTAACTAAATGGCTGCAGAGTATTCTGCAGTCAGTGGAATGCATTTGTATATTAATCTGACAAAGTTCGGCAGGGAAGATCATGTGACCAGGTAGTCACTAATACAATAGTGCGCTGCTAGAGACAGGGGAGGGCTCAAAAATGGGTGTGCCAGAGCCTGTTTCAGAAGAGGAAGGGGGTGGTACTTTGTAAATGGTTGCTATAAAAAGCAAAAAAAAAGGCTTGTTACATTATAATACATTAAAAATGTCATTCAGAGGTGTTTTTTTTTTTTAAATGTTACAAGTATTTTCTCATTGTACAGAATGTGTTTTTTGGTAAAAATAAATCACAAGAAGAATTGCTTGGTCTGCAGCTTTAAAGGCTTCTCACCATACTGAATAGGGGCCTAATTTGTTCAAGGCTTTTCTTACACTTCAGAAACAATTATTTTAAAGTCAAACAGAACACATAAATACACTAACTGTTGTGATTTAAGAAGCTTCAAAGGACAATGCTATGTCATGTTAAGTAAGTTATCTTGGCATTCCATGGCCCTCTATCCATGTTTCAGGATTGAGAGAGAGATTGCACCATTTATCCTATCTGTTACCAATTGGGTGGGAGGAGAAAAAACAATTGAGTAGATCAGGGGTGGGCAAACTTTTACCCCTGAGCCGCCATGCCTGGTCTCCTCCCTTGATCGCGCCCCCTCCTTGCCTTGTCTCTGGTGTTCTCACGTCATGTGCCCCCACTGCGCCATTGGATGGCACATGCCATGTTGATCGTCGCTGAAGCCGCAGGGAGACAAGTAAGGGAACTTACAGAGGCTTGTGGCGTGATCCCCGGCATTCATTTAAATGCTTTGGGGTAGAGCGCAGGACCTCTGTAAGCACCACGTCCCGCCCCCTGGAAATTCTCATTTGCACCTGCTTGTCTCCTGTTTTATCTATAACGGTCTCCTTTCCCCCCTTTCACCTCTACTGCTCTCTCGCCTAAACCTTTTCCCTCACTGTCCTTTACAGTGGAACTCCTCACACTCAGTATACACCAAGCCCCTTCTCTCTCCACCCTTACGTCAAACCTTAAAACTTACCTCCTAAATTTAGCATTCAATAGCCTAGACTCGTGGCTACTGTCTCACACCCACAGACCTACCAATCATTGTAGCAAAGCACTGCCATCTACTGCACGTATACCCTCACCTGCCGTCTCTGTAAGTCTCCCAACATACCACTTCGATTGTAAGCTCTCCGGGGCAGGGATTTATTTTCCATTGTCTGAGTTTGTTTGTTGTACTTGTTGTGTTATAATTCCCTGTACTGTATTGTCTCTTTTATAAGTGCTGAATATAAAGTTATACGTACAGTACATCAATGCCAATAATCAGTATCACATGCTATGAACCATTTCAGTTATTGAAATTTAGCATAGGATGATTGCTACCATTTTGTAAATAACACTTATTGTGCACAATTCCAAAAAAGTTTATTAAAAATAGACCATAAATGCTAAAGTTCCAGACTTTTCTGACCTATTTTTTAAAAGTGAAAAGAAAATGTCCTTTTATAATGAAAGAGAAGTACATTTTTAATGGATGCATTATACATAATCTAAAAGTACTTAGCCATCATTATGCAAAGGGTGTGTAACATATACAAAGCAGGAAACTGGTCACTATAAAGACATACAATACAATACACTAGGGGTGTTGATTGTAGGCTCGTGTGGTCTTAGTGCTCAGTGTGTCAATGAGGGCTGATAGTGCTTGAGAAGACTTTTAAAGAAGGTTGACTGTGACATCCCCCTACTGCACCATGGTCGACTCAAAAACCTAGAGCTAGATAATGTAATGAGCTGAGCAGGTTGACTAAACCTGGTACTGTATGAATCCAGCCAGCCATAGGTTTTAAAATGAACTCCTGGGTTGGTCTTTCCCACTGAATGCATCCCACTACATTTGCATAACTTCTTTCTGTGTACAGTATGTGCCAGTAGCATTCTCTTCCTCCAAAGCCTGTCTCTTCACTTACTCATCTACCAGTAGACTGAAGGTAAGTACGAGAGTGAAGGAAACAGCTGAAAAACTGGAAAGAAGGCACATGTTTGGTGGGGCATAACCACCAGCATATCTCTTCGCTGACTCATCAACCAGGTGATACTGAGGAAGAGAGGATAAGTAGCAGACTGGAGAATACAGCTGAGGATTTTGGAGACAAGGCAAATCTCAAATACTGTAGGAGTGTAAAACCAAATGGATGAGTAACACCAAAGGGAAGTATGATTTACAAAAAGCCAGTATAGACAAACACGAGAATCGACATAGAGAGACAATGATAGGGCACATACAGTATACAGCACTGTATACATTGGACACAGACAAATAACAGGTAAATGAAGACAAAAGAGAAAACTCAAAGAGAGCTTTGAGGGCAGAAAATGAAGACAAATAGCGATTACAGTATCACGACAATCTGGAGCAAAAATTAACCCAAAATGCCATTTGTGCAAATTATCAAGGTCTTTGTTCCACGTTTTGCATCTTTGCATCAGTTGTTATTTAGGAAGTGTCAAAAAAAAGGTGGAATTACTTGGCACTCAGATTATACCAGATGTACGAAGCTCTCCGGGCCTCACATTTATATTTATCTTGTATCTGGTGGGGCAATCTGGCAGGTCTGAGGTGGCTCTTACATGTGACACAAACACACAAATAAAATGCATCAAAGCATCAAAGCAAACTGCTATTATCGCCTTCTCTCCCCAATGAGTATAAAGGGAGAATAGAGGGAACATATACTGTGTAGCATGAACATGATGTAAACAAAAATACTACAAATGCAGTCTAGTATTGATGATCTGTACTACAATATAAGAAATGGCAACCATTGTTATATGTGCTAAAATAAGCACCTGTCTTACAGCTCATACCCTAAACCAGGGGTGGCCAACTCCAGTCCTCAAGGGACACCAACAGGTCAGGTTTTCAGGATATCCCTGCTTAGCACAGGCGGCTCAGTCAGAGTGACTGAGACACGGATTGAGCCGCCTGTGCTGAAGCAGGGATATCCTGAAAACCTGACTGTTTTGACACTTGAGGACAAGAGTTGGACACCCCTGCCCTCAACCGTTTAGTCAGGTACAGTTGTAGCAGCAAGAACAGAGACATGCTATGATATCATAACTTATTTACAGATGTTCATCTGTGTGACATTGAAGCGAATACAGCCCAGGCATTAATAAGTTCTGGATCACCTCTTGTGTAGCTGCAGAGTAACATTGTATCGTCAGTGTTGTCTGATGCCAGGTACATAGTATCATTGAAGAAATGTTTAATGCTGTTAAACTTACTAAAATACAGAAGGAGCAAACAATGGAAGTCCGAGTATGGAGGTATCTCTTGCTCAACTCTAAGCAGGAATATGTCACAAGATATACAATAAATATCCAGTAAAATGTGAGTATGAGACAAAAATTTGCAAAGCAATTGAATATCAGGATGCCCCTGTAGGAAAAACGGATAGTCTTGTATTGTAGGGGTAGAGCGGCTACAATGAGGGCATAGAAAAGATAGCAAACTAGATACTGTACAACAGTGAATGGAGGGCAGACACACACCTAGTATACACTCGTTTTAAGCCACAAAACCATGTCAAACCAGGTGAAGGTAGTGATTGTGCATCACAGAGTCTCACAACATGAACCAATAGATAGAGTTACAAGAACCAGAGTGATGTATATTTATCATTGTGTGGTGAATACAAAAATGTTAAAGGGACACCTACAGTAGGAATCCTATGAAGTTGAAATCCACATCTGACAAAGATAAACTTCTGTATGAGATGGTTTTGGTCGGTAAGTATTTTTTATATTTTCCTATAAAGTCGGCACTTTAATATAAACAAATGCTGTATAGCGCCTTCCTTCCGCTACACCATTTCAAAGCTACCAGAAATAAAGTATTACAAATTAAATCATAAGGAATTGTGTATGCCCTTATATGGTGTTATTAAAACTATGTGTTTAATATATTGCAATACATTATCTGGGCGAACAAGCCAACTTTCTATGTTTTGTTTACTTTTTGCATTGGGGTGCGAAGTAAATTTGCTATTGTAAACCAGGACATGTGACCATAAAAATAGTTTGAATCCAGCACATAAAGCTTTTAAGCCATAAAATAGGTCCATTTATTACACTATCCTCCCAATACTGTATTGGAAAGATCTATGCTAAATTGCATAGCTTTGAATATGTTGCAAAAGTTTCAGAAATTAATTTAGAAAGTTGACAACTACTGTATGCTTTTATATGTGCTGTATAGATGCTGATTAAAATGTCTTTCTGTCAAACATTCAAGATTCATTTGTATTTGATCATATTTCATTGAGGAATTGAAATGAATTTATGTTTTTTACGAACCCATCATACCCACCTTGTGCCAGGAAGTCCTGGTGTTGTTAGCAACATCTAAAACACTTAAACAAAGTTGCTTAATTATACCAGATTGTAAATTAAATCTGGTCAACAGTACAAAAACTTCACAAGGGACTAAAGAAATAAGGAGAAGAAACAAATAGTGAAATACGACGGTTTAAAGGTAAGATAGGTTGAAAAAAAAGTGTTTGGTAACACTTATGGTTTGTAAAAAAGAAAATTCAATGAAATGTGACAAGTTCAGCATAGGCAACGGCTTCTCTATTTGGAGGGACGTTTGAGATGATATATACATACAATTGCAGACACATTACATTTGAAAGTCCCGCTCTACAAATCCACCCCAAAATCGCCCATCTCTAATTATAAACATACTGTACATAACTTTAACAACGAGTCATGTTGGTCATTGCATTGGAGGTAACATCTTATTTGATATGGCTGGAATTACAGTATACAAGGTACATCGCTTTTTATATAAAATGTAGTTCACATATATTTTACCAATCTGCAAAATGTCGGCTGACCTAACACACAATATGATGATGCACCTTCTTGACGCTCTTTACGCCCTCCGCGTTTTATAAAGTTTATTTTGTAGATAGATACTACATTAATCTCTGGCCTTGAAGGTCAGCATAGCTCTGTTACAGAACAGTATAGATGCCACCACAACTTCTATTGTGCAAGTAACATTCCTAGCTGAGACGTTAAGTCAGGTGAACAAGTTCTTTAAATACTACTGTCACGAACGGCACACATATGAGCACGTGACTGTATATGTGACAAGGTTAATACACACAGCTACCCACGAGACATTCTTCACTTGCAAGATCCCTCAAATGAATAATACTTCCCCCAATCTGTCACCTTTTTCATGAATGGCACAATTCCGCATGTGACATATATGTGACAGTGTTATACACAACAACTAGTGTCTTCACCTTTCACCTACGCCAGGGACCTCAAAATGAGTAATATCTACCCGCAATCTGTTACAATATATATCTTAACTCGCTGCCACTACACGAGAGGAGTATTTAAAATGTACGTACCGAACCTTTGATTAAATCTCTGCTTACTATGAAAACTCATGCACTTAAACACACAAAAATATGTAGTACAAAATGGTGTCTGATAATGATTCTTGGAAAGTGTGCAAGAGTTCATACAAAGCCAAAAGTGATTACTTATAAAAGTTTAAGATATAATAAAAAGGTACTGTTCTTAGGTTACCAAAAAAATATTACACAAACATACAGTATTAAATGCAGACATTTTCTAAAATAATAAGGATAAAAAGTTGGACATCCTTATATGCACATGCACACAGACTTCTTCCCAGAGATGTCAAGGAGTTGAAGATGAGAATTTGCGTAATCAGACAGTTAAATACTAATTGCAAAAAGGTGTGTGAGGCGCTTCTTATAGAGGTGCAATAAATGATATATTATATTAAAACTGTTAATAAAAAAGTGTCTTATGTGTATAAGTGAATAATATAAAAAATATAAAAAATAGTGAACTTCGCGCAATCCCACCCTCAGGAGAAGATCCAATTTCCCTGGGTCTGATTGTAAAAGGAGCTTGTGGGGAGCGCAGATGTCACATATGTGGGAAATAAATAAAAATATATGTTAGTATGTTCTACAGAAAAACAGCTCAATGAATCCAGTTGGGGCTCACCAATTTCTCATGGAATAACAGCAGTGGGTATATCGTGTTGGATTGAGAGACTCTCAATTGGAAGTATCAGGTCTCGGCAGGATCTTTGTCATTGAGGGCTTATCCTGCCGAGACCTGATGCTTCCAATAGAGAGAGTCTTCAATCCAACACTATCATACCCACTGCTGTATTCCATTGAGAAATTGTGAGTCCCCAACTTTGATTCATTGAGCTGTTTTTTTGTACAACTACACCTATATATTTTTATTTATTTTCCCATATGGTGACATATGCGCTCCCCACAAGCTCCTTTTTACAGTTAAAATACTTTCCCTGACTCAGTTGCAGGGTCTGTATCGCGGCCCATCGCTATCTTCTGACAGGTGGGGGAGATGGTTGCAGCGGCGGGCCCCAGAGTGAAACAAAGCTGGCAGAGGAATCAGCGCTGTTACAGAGGGAGAGAAGCGACAGCATGGGAGGAGCTCGCTCTAGCAGCAGACACCAGAAGTAAGAAAGACTTCTGGTCAGACCACTATTTATTTATTTATAAAATGTTTACCAGGAGTAATCCATTGAGAGTTACCTCTCATTTTCAAGTATGTCCGGGCATAGAGTTATGATAACAAATACTCATGGTTACAAAACATACAGTAGATACATAGGAAGTGAACAGGGCTACATTATATACAAGACATTTGCAGGCACAGTTAAAGCTAATAGAATTATAGTCGTATGTAACGTTACACACCAGATTACAATGTGAAGACAGCTTTAGTTTTGAAAGCAACTAGACTGGTGGCGGTTCTGTGAGAGTCTCCAGTAAATTGTTCAGTTTTGTGTGCAAGCGGTAATATATAGGCAGTTCCGGATACCTTTGCTAACCTTGGGACCATGAAACAGTCTTTGGAGTCGATCTCAGATGATAAGTGATCATTTGGTAGGGGAGTGGAGCTTGTTCAGGTAGATGGGTAGCTTTCCAAGTATTGGATTACAGGAAAGATTAATCTTGCGCCTAGACTTGAGTGATGTCCAATCTAGTTCTTTGAGCATTCACGTGATGTGTGTGTAGTGGCATTGGCAGAACAAAAACGCATAATGAATTGGAGAGGGTATCAAGTTTGCTAAAGTGGGTTTTGGTGTGCCGAGCCATATACTATGTCCCCATAGTCGATAATTGGCATTAGCATCTTCTGTAAACAGCGCTTTCTGACCAGTACTACTTAGGGAGGATTTGTTCCTATAAATTACACCTAGTTTGGCATAGGTTTTGGAGTGTCAGGGTATCATTGTGGATCCCAATGTTAATAATGAGTTTACCATATGCCAAGTATTTAAAATCTAGTAACGCAGATTAGGGTTCTATTAGCGCTGTCGTCTGATCTGGAGCTCAGTCATTGGAAGCTTTAAAAATTTAAGCCTGGTCCCAATACCATTGTTACTGTCTTGTCAGTGTTTAATAAAACAGTTTGTTTTGGAAAATCCAATTTTCAAGTCTCAAAAAGTCAAACATTGAAGTATTGTTTAATAGGTCGGAGAGGGTAGGGCTGGTGTGCATTAAAATAATGTCATTGCATACATATGTATTGAAGCTTCCTTACAAGCTGTGGGAAGATCCTTGATGAACACTGAGAAAGTAGGGGCCCGAGAAACAGGGCCTTGCGGGACACACAGGTGATATCCAAGTGGGTTTGAGTTAGTAGCCCGAGATAGACATCATGTTGGTGAATACTACTGACTAGGTATCTGTAGTGCCAAGGTTTATGAGTTCTTAACAACAAAGTGGTGGCAATCGCCAAAAGCCTCATGTACAGGCTGGTCTAGCTTTTATAATGGCAATGTTATAAGGCATTTCCTGCATTGACTATATGGCCCATCAAATTAACAGGCGGGGGTCCCTGCAGTCCCTTCAAATGAATTGGACTGCATCAGGGACCCATGCAGTGTTAATCTCTGAATGTGCACAGTATGGAGAAATTTAGATCAGATGCAGAAATTGCCTCTAAATTTGCCTTAACGAACAACGCCCGGTTATTACCCCCAGCATGTACACCTGGTGCTATTGCTAGTTAATGGCAAAGCTTTAGAATATCCTTGTCGTGTCATCGTGCGTAGGATATGAAACCAGGTTTAATAGCTTAATGCTTCCCCGATTGTCCAGAGCACTAGAGGACACTCCTCCCTGATGTTTTTCCTCATGCTCTGCTGTGTTTAACCAGCTGCTGATTCCTTGCCAGCTTCTGTTTAACACTGGACACGGTAGGTAGCATGGTGCGACGGAGGGGGAGAGAGGTGATGAGGGGGAGGGATAAGAGAGAGATGATGATTATGGTGGGGGGAGATGGAGGTGATGATGTGGTGGGGGGAGAGAGCGTTGATTATGAATTTTTAGGGATAGAGGTGTAATTATGATGGGGGAAGTGAGAGGGATGATGATGAGGTGATAGAAGAGTGTTGTTATGATGAGGGGGTAGATGCGGTTATTGTGTCATGGTGTTGGAGTAGAGATGATGATTGGGATAGAGAGACTTTTATGATGATGTGGTAGAAGAGGTGATAAAAGTATGGTTTTGGTATATGAATTTTTATATTCATGGTTTAGATAGTTTGTTGTATTTTTTTTGTATCGAGTGATGATGGTTCGTGGTTGAGAGTACATGATGGTAGTGATATTTTTCTGATTTTTATTTTTCTATTTTCTTCCTTTTTTCTTCTCCTGTTGCTTTTCGTTTTTTTCTTACACACGTTTTCGAGCGCTTCTTACTTCGTGTTAGGGAGATTCTGATGATTATGACCCGTTATAGTGGGAGATATGATGATGCAGGCGCTGCGCTTAGGTTTGCGGCGTGGATTTCTAGCGAGAATCAAGGCGAGGATGATGGAAAAAAAAATTGCGGTCATATTATCGTAATGGGGCCCTGAACTTTTTTTTGTCCGCGGGGGCCCCTTATGGTCTAGCTACGTGCCACTGGTCTGTATATTAAACCCTTCCACATTCCCGTACTTGAAACGTATTTCTGGGTGTAATCCCAACTCACCCCTTTCATCAATCAGCCCCCATACAGTTTATTACGCCTGCAGGGAAAAAAAACCCCTTTCTATGATTTTTTAAAATGTTGGCCTCAATAAATGAAGGCTTCATAATTTGTTTGTATAATACTTAGACAACTCCTCTTCAACTGTGCGCCTGTGTACGAAATAAGATGTGCACGCAGGATATAACACCTGACCCGTAACTTCTAGTTTGTATGAGAACAAATCAAAGATCCACATGGAGCAACCCATCATCTTGTTTCATTAGATTCGTGTATCGCAACTGTCCAACTTGATTGCCATTCTTGCTAATTGCTGTCAGACCATGATGTCATCATTATTAGGAGCTTTACCCCAACCTTTGGACTGTTAATCTTGTGCAACCCCCCCCTCCCCCCCCTCCTGGTATTCAAAAACAGATCACCCAAAGAATCCTTTTCAAGGTACATTAAATAAGTTTCCCGTTTATCCTATGTGATAGGATTTTAGGATTTATCCAATGCCATATTTTCGTTTCCCCACGTGCAAACCTAGGTATTGACGCCCAGATACCTCAAGTCCTATAAAACACATGGCCTGGTCAGGGGGTTTGACCGGCCTAAATCCTTTTATTTTAAAGACAATTTAAATAATAACAATGCTTAGAGCAAGACGAGATTGTAAGCAAAAGAGCCGGCATGCATCATAACTCAGAGGAGAGAAAAGCAAGGCATGATCTTGATGTACCTGTTGTATTTGTGGTAGGGACGGCTTAGATTGTAATGAATAAAGAGAAAAGGTGGCGAGCCAGGAATAGTTGCTTAGCCACAGCAAAGGTAGAATGGTGACCTTAGCTTATTTGAGCCTGTTTAACTGCTTCCAGGCAGGAGAGAAACTCAATCCGCATAATGGGGACAGTTGGTCCAAGAATCTATTGCAGCGTAATGTGCAGTAGCTTTGGAGAGCCTGGAAATCCTAAGTACAGTAAACTTAAAAGGAAGGGTAAAGTGTGACATAGAGCAGAGCATCGTGAGCAGCTGAGAAGGCTGGGGTAGGGACTGGGTCAGAGAGAAAGGCAGAGGTAAGCCTGTGTCAGGGAAAGGTATGCCCAGTCACAGCCAAGGTTGTAATATTACCCTTTGCTTGTGTGTATTTTTAGTATATGCAACTGAAAAACATCTTAAGTAAATCCCATATTTGAATCCTGTCCTCATTCACCCCTGTATTAAATTAGCTTTAAACACCTAGGCAGGGAACACCCTGTGAGAATAACCATCTGTAGGAATTGCTCACATGGCTAACTACGCAGACTGACTTAAACTGTCAGGTGAAGCTTTTTTGGCCCATATAAACACCGGCAGGCAGCCTTAAGCTGCCTGCAGACCCATCTCCAGTAGCACTTGGGTAAGTAGCAAGGACACTGAAGTTTTAAAAAGGAAGTTGGAAGATGGACACACCTACTGGCCGGATTCCTGCTTGAAACGACGCTGGAAAGGAAGATATTATCTATCCCCACTTGCACATTTTGGTCAATCGCGACTCAGTAATTTTGACTGAGCCACCCTGTTGCTGGAGCGGGATACAACTCCTTAAGCCCTGACTCTTTTTGGGTTCCCTGAGGACTGAGTTGGGAACCTGATAGGCTATGAGTGCAGCTCTGATTGTACTTTTTGCAGCTTATCATTAAAAGGGATTGCGTGACAGTTCCTCTAAGAGAAAGAATGCCTACAAGAAAAGAAAGCAATTATAAGTCATGCACAAATATTACAACAAACATTTGTATAGATGAGTAACTTAATATAGCTGTTTAGATGATTGCCAGGTTTCAGTGGTACAGATAAACTTCAGTCTGAGATGTATATGTCCATTGTCAGTCAGGGGATATTGAGATCCGGTGAGACTCATGTTAGGTTGGTGATTTAATTAGCTTTCATCATTTGTATACATCAATACAAGCTAAAATAAACTAAAACAGAAATACTCCTTGCTCCCTCCACCTTACACTAACAGGAGAGAAGTCTTTACTTTTAGCCTTTAGTGCGGGTGGCAAAACAGTGATAAATACCAGTAGCAGGAAAGGTGCACTGTGACATGCTGCACTCAATCAACCATCAATGAATTATGGAGAACAATATGAATTGACTTTTTAGTATTATATGTATAATTTTATGTAAGAAAATACATGTCAAACTACCTTAGTGGACAGAAATCTAATAGAATACAGGCAGTCCTCGTTTTACAACGCTTCGTCTTTACAACGAATTGGCTTTACCCACGCTGAGTTCCCTACGGAAGAAATGAGGAGAGATCGTGCTGGGGAAAAGCATTGCCATCTTCAACATAAAAGATAAAGATAAGCAAAACCCTTATTATTGTATGGCAAGACTAGTTACGTTAGTGTATATGCCAGGGCATGTTTTAGCTGGGAACCAGTAAGTTGGCCAGCGGTCTTTAAGAGGACTTAAGTACAAAAGTGCGTTAGTTTCCTTAACGTGAATAAGGATTTCATTGTATGATGTGGTTTCCCTTAAAGGGACGGTGGCCCGATGTTGATTTAATCCCTGTAAATAAACTCCTGCTTAGAAATAAGTGTTTCCTCCTCCTCGGGCTTAATTGGATAAAGAGACTGCAAACGGGATGTGGGCCATCACAACATGTATACAATGCATGATATATATATTCTCACGAATACTGTAGCCTGCTGCTCCAAGTACCACACACAATGGGAACAACTGTTTCTCCTCCATTAAGGACCCACAGTCTGGCAGCTTTAAAAGGCTCCCCCCCCCCAAAAAAAAAAATGAAACACATAAACCCCCGTAAAAGGCAAGACTCAAATATATCGATCTTTTAGATTCTAAATATCGTTAATTAGGACACTGCAATTATTTTGTGCTAATTATGACAACATAAAAAGCATGCTCTTCCTCCTGTTCTGATTAGTTGTTACCACTGCTACTGCCCCGTTACTAGCATTTCCCGTTTCACTGCTCTTCTGACTTCTCTTCACTAGCTCTAGAATCTATGCAAATCCACTCCGCTTCAAATTCACCTAAAGCACTTCATCTGACTAATTCCTCTTTCCTACCACACCTAGTAGCTTCCTGTTTTTAACATTGTTTTGTATCTGTTTGCAAAAATGCTTTAGTGGTTCTAAAAGATTGTTCACAATGCAATGTCCTGAACACAATAATGTAGTACTGGTGATTTAGCAAATAGGTTAAAGTTACTAAACCTAACCGTAATACTCATTTATTATACATTTGTTTTTAATTCTTGGGTCCCCCGTCAAAACCACGCGGTAGAAATAAAGAATCCCAGAATATTTAAGAGTGAAAACAACTGTATTAAAAATAAACATAATTACAGACCATTTTTGGCTGTTCCAACATTTTGATCCCATCGCTGAAGAAGGCCCGGGCTGAGAACAAAACTTGAACAACCAAAGGGTAACTGTATTAATGCAAATGACTACTGCACAGACACTAAACGAGAGTGACAATAATAATGCATGGATGAATTTGGTAAAGGTCCTTGTCGGGCAAAGATTTAGGTCGCCCTGCGCTGAGAATCAATGATCATTAAGCCTTTTGTACCGTATTGTTGGCCAACATTATACACGAAAGTGGTACATTTTATGAATGCTTTCAAAAGCAAGTGGTCCCATCTGTGTTTGTTAACAAGTACCACACATTTTCTGTATTGCAAAGGCTTCTAAATATGAGATTTTTCTGAAGAGTGTTTGAGCGTGTCCAAATAAGCGTTGATTCTGTGTCGCTTGAACTTAGAAAACGTTTTTAAAAATTGCCAGAAAGGTAGATTTTAAACTTCTAGTCGGATAAACTTCCGTCAAAAAGACACGTTGACACAAACCTAAATATGGGCTTGCCTCTCTTGGCAACTTCTCTCTCCCTTACCAAATATTGTTAAACTGACAAATATCGCAAAGTTTATGACCTTAGTCAAAAGTTCAAACATCTCTACTTTCATGTTTCACTAGTTTGAAACAATAATTATAAGAGTAAATGTCTACACTCAGTATAAGGTGACACCTCTTGTTATTTAGACAACCAATAGATTACAAAGACCAGCTTTCGAGAGTTATCCTCTCGTCCTTAGTCAGTAAGCAATACTGAGTTACGAGATTCCATAGCTTCAACCGATATAAAATCCAAATGACAGGTGATGTAGAAAAGGACTGCTGAGGGAGTAGTGAATAAACAGACAGGGCAATAAATTGGTGAAAAGGACAGTGGAGAATGGACCAATAATTCTTCAGCAGTGTTAGAGGTGTGGGGGAGGTGCATGGGGGAAGCAAAATGGTAATGTAAAATTAACAGGGGTCCGGGAGAAACATTACACAAAATGATGATAGTGTGTTTAAAAACTGAAAAAATCCAGTATCATTATTAAGATCTCTCTTCTATTCTATTAAAACATAACTACAATAACCCTTTTCAGGTTTCTAAACCGTCTTTCCTCATTTACATATATCACCTCTTGCAAAACCAACAAACTGCAGGTTCAGAGAATTCCTCTGGAAATAATTCAAGATAAATGAAAATTGTCTCAAATAATGACTAGTTTTTTTTTACCGGCAACGTTGCTGTCCTTGATAAGCTTCTCTGGAAAAGTTCAGGTTCAATGTTTGCATTTTGCACCTGGAAAACAAAAAGAAGAGAAGCTACATGCATGTACAGTATAGTGGTACTTCGTGGGAAGTGGGACTTCATTGTCCTTGGTAGACATGTCTCTTCTACTATAGTTGAATATCTTTTAGAAAAATATAACAACCCTAAAAACAACCAATATTATAAACACACGTGCTACATACAGTAGATGTAATTTTGTATGGAAGAAATGAACAATATTGTATAGACTCATCGTGCCAGTATACTGTACCACCTGGACTGTTGCAAAACTGCAATGAGCAAACTACTGTATAATAACTCCTCTCCGCCAATCTCATGGAAGGCACCATTTGTCACGCCTAATGTTTGTTCCCTGTCCAGTTTTGAATCCAATTTAAACAAGAGACAGGGTGCCCAATGCTCTAATAATTACCATTGACAAACATATTATGGTAAAAAGTATAAATGTAAAATAGTTTCAATATATGTTAAATACTTGGTTATTTTAGTAACCCTTTGGCCAAAGCGTCCTAAGCCTGGATACCCACGCTAAGGTATCACCAAATTATGCAGGTCCTACAGCTAGACACTGTGAACCTTCCTTTTACCTCTTTAAGAGGGGGAAGACTATGGGACCCAGTATTCTCTTGTTGAACATAATATATATCTGATGTGGTGGTGTGGGAGTTCGAGCTAGCTGGGAATGTTTGTTGCATAGCAATTTGTTGAAGACTCCCGTAGCACAAAAAAAGAATTTCCTCACGAAAAAAGTGTCCAAAGATAGTAATAGTAGAACGGGTCCGGTTGCTATTTGCTACTTGTAACATGTCACTCACTGCGCCAGAGAGGGATGACAGAAAAGATTCCCAAGGAGGATTTCCACGACGAATTCCACAGAGCCCGTCCTTAGAGCACGTTGGGCATGAGTTGTTCAATACATGCATTCAAATTCACGTCCGTACATTTTATACTCACTGTTTTACACAAGGATCGTCCTTTTTTTCTATATAGTTCACGTGAGGGGAGGTAGTTGTACTCCATGAGAAGGCTCCCAGTATTCACCAAGGATCCCACAGTTGACCCATTGGTCACAGTGAAAAATTGGACTTTTTATTATGTTTTTCGGACTTTTCATTTTCTTTTTTAACTTTTTATATTGTTCTGTTACATGTTTTATAGGCTTTTAGGCCATTCATTCCAATTAATAGCATTCTTAATCTAGTGTGTGTGTGTGTGTGTGTTGTGGGTGTGTGTGTGTGTGTTGTGTGGTGTGTGTGTGTGTGTGGTGGTGTGTGTTTTGTGTGTGGTGGTTGTGTGTGTGTGTGCGTGCGTGTGGTGTGGATAATAAACGCACAAAAATCTTAATTCCAAACATAACAAATAATAACAAATGTAAAATTAATACACATTAAATATACCGGGAGGTGCTACCAGTAAATACTTTCCTTCCCTGTTTCAATGCTGCCATTATGTTCACGACCCCACCAAGTCAGAGATTACCATGACATAGATGACCTAGGCGGCAGAGAAAAAGAAAAAAGGAGGGAGAAACAAAACATAGAGTGTATGTCTGAAATGGGTCTTCAGATAGATAAGATATTCACTGAAAACAACGTATTAGGTGAATTAGAACTTTTCTCCCAGT
>WSYH01012883.1:0-17942 GCA_036426205.1 Ascaphus truei
GAAAAGTGGTGTGAAACGGAAAATTCAGGCCTACATCAGCACCAGTGATGTTGTGATCTTCAGCAAGACCACGTGTGAAAATTGCACAAAAGTAATTTTTCAGGCTTCTTACTAAAATAATCGTTTTCAGAAAATCTGATAGCATTGAAACCCTCCAGCACTATGGGAGTTATTAATTAAAGTGCGGTATCGGGCACAACCACGTGGAAACTCCTATTCTCCTAACTCCTAAGCTGTTTAGAGCCATTTACTTTTCTTGTACACTATCTACTGTATGTCTGCGTCTCTTTCCCCTAACCCAAAAACAGCAGGCAGCCACTTGTTCTCGGTCGGACATTGCATTTCATCATCATGTCTTTTCTGGAGAGGCTGATCCCACTAGCTGATGGCAGAAATGTGAAGAGAGGGGAAATTAATAACGTGCTTTTGCTGCTTTAAATATTTTCAGCAAACCGGTTAAAGCGGCAACCCAAGCCGGCGGTTTTTTGTTTTGTCTTTGAACATTTGTAGGATTGAATCAGAGGGTCTCCAGGGCCGAACCCCGTTAATTTCAGCTCCAGGGGACCCTCTGCTTCCAGAGATACTTATGTCTGTAGTAGGTGCCGGTAGCCGCTCTGCTCAGCTAGCAGGGCTCACGTAATGGCGGCTTTTCATAGCAACCATTCCCCGCGGGCCAATAGGAATCTGGGCGTCATCGGTGCGGCTTTCGTGTGACGTGAGAGCTTTATACCTGCCGAGGGACACCGGCACCCTTACGGAGGTAAGTATCTCCGGGAGCAGAGTGTCACCGGAGCTGACATTACCGGGGTTCCGCTCCAGTGACCCCCTGCTTCAATCCTCTGTAAAAATAAAAACTTTGCAAAACTATCACTGGCTTGGATTTCTCCTTTAAGTACAATTGCCTGGCACCATACTGAACCCTTCTATGGTTCGCATTGGCAATGCAGCAGCAGACACAGACTCCAAGCTTCATACAACTTCACGAGTCTGTAACAAGCAACTAGGACAGTCAGAAAGGGCACAGATTGTAACCTTTTTACTGCCAGTGAGGGTACACAGGAACTGAAAGACAGAGAGGCACTGATACACATAGTCTAACACAGGTGTGCTCAACTCCAGTCCTCAAGCCCCCACCCCCCAACAGATCAAGGTTTCGGGATATCCCTCCTCCAACACAGGTGGCTCATTCAGAGCCTCTGATTGAGCCACCTGTGCTGAAGCTGGGATATCCTGAAAACCTGACCTGTTGGGGGGCTTGAAGACTGGAGTTGAGCACCCCTGATATAGGCAATGATATACTCCGATATGCATTTGCACCCTCACACACTTCCAAAGAGACACACAGACCTGTACATGCTTATACATGTTACATGTTCTGTTGAGATTGTAACTGCGGCTTTGTCCTTATATAAGTGCTGTGCCGCTAGCAAAACTTGGCACATTTTGCGAACATGTCAGTTCATGCTTTCACATTCTATTAAATCAAAAATATTCTATGCATGGAGAGCTATAATATGTAACCAGAAATGTAGTGCAAAATTAAGCAATAATACAGGGAGGAACTAGTTTTAAAATTGCCTCCTGGCACCGCTGATTGGAATGAGAACGAATATAAACTTGTAAAATTGGATGAAATATATTTTGACCTTAAAAAACATAAACTAAAACCGTTAGAAAAAAACCAACAGATGGCTGAATAGAGAAAACATTTATTAGATAACTAATGCTAACAATTTTTTCTTACCGATGCAAGTTTTCACCCCAGGCTCACCTGAATAAGGCCCTGAAGGCAACCACATACAAACATCAACTACCCAACAATGATCATCTCTAACCAATATGTGCTGTCTTAATATTTGTCACACATTTTTAATTTTGAGCAATAAGACACCCGAAGCATCAGGAGTTTACATCCTTCGTGCTCGTCTGAGCCAATAACATGACAGGTAACAAGTACTGTACCTGTGGTTAGCTGCTTCATTCATATTCATGCTTACCTGTCTATGACCTTGTTAGAGATATAACGAGCAGTCTTGTCTTGTTGTTCCCGGAGGTGAACACGGGCCATTGAGTGTCCTATACAGGAATAGTTTCTATCAAATACTCCTTAAAATAATACACGAGATAACCCCTAACAAAAAATATACCGGTAACATGACATTAACAAAAAGTGCACAGTAGAGCAAATTATATTTTGTGGAACAGTTACAAAAACAACTCAATTGTAGAGCATTGGGGACACAGGCATTAAAATAACATACATAAGACACCTCTGTGACTGAGTTAGTCTTAATATAGGCAAATTATTGTTTACTGTGTGTACAATTAGAAAGTAACGATATTTGTTTGCTCTTCTCTTGACCGGGTGGTACTAAAGCATGAACAATGTTTATACTGTAAGTCACCCCTATATACTTTGCTAAATATCATGCACCATATTAGTGCAATGTTTTGGAGGTTGGATGATTTCCAAGAGTATCTGAAGTATGGCTAAAATACATTTTCTGGTGCAGAACACCAATATTGGATGTGCTGGAAATCCAAGATTAATAACATTTATTTATTCAAACACGTGAAAAAAAGGTCTGAACAATGATCCCTTTAACGTATTTCGCGCTATAACAGCGCTTTGTCAAAGAGCAGGAAGCAGGTATACAAGTGGTGGTTTCAATACACAAAATTTCTGAACTTGTTATCACAGGGCTAATAGTGATTGTAAACACCTGTATAACAGCCAATAGTCAATTAGCATCTGAAAGGACAGCTCAAACCAGCTGAAAAGAGCATAACTTGGAGAATAAATCAATAATGTCTGATGACTTCAGGGGTATATATAATATATATATATATATATATATTAGAGAAAAAGAGAAAAGAAGCGCCCGATCCTTGTATAAAATCATAGTCCTAAACTCACACCAAGGGCCAAATACCCCCCTCACCCATCCCCACTACACACAATAAAGCGGGCACGGTGAGTTAACCCCTTCATTGACTTAGCGGCTATCCGCTATGGTAATGACGCAGCATTTCTGTATTTTTAATAATATTGAGCAGGAGCAGGGGGGGTCCCTGAGCATTAATTTCTGGCTCAGGGAACCCCCTGCTCACTGTACAATATTATTAAAATACAGAAATGATGCTTCTTTACCATAGCGCATAGCCGCTAAGGTAAAGAACGAGTGTTTATTTATACTGTATATTGTATGTGTTTTATTGATACTGTACATGTGCAGAGGGTCTCCAGAGCAGAAGCGCACAGGTTTCAGGTCTGGGGACCCCCTGCTCCCCGAGATACAGGCCCCTTTAGGGGGTGCCGGTATCCCTCTGCTCTGCTTGGTTTACAGGCCGCGATCACGTGATCGGGCCCTTTAAACCAAGCAGAGGGATACCGGCACCTCATAAAGGGGCCTGTATCTCGGGGGGCCGGGGGTCCCCAGACCTGAAACCAACGCGATTCAGCTCCGGAGACCCCCTGCACATCTACACTATCAATAAAAATATATTTAAAATAATTTTTATTGTGCCGATGTTTGCGCAGAAAGAGAGCAGCGGATCTCTCTCTGCTGCAAACACATCTCGCCCCCGCCGCCCATACAGTAGTATCATTTATGTATGTGCATATACACTACTGTATATATATCATTTATGTATGTGTACAGTACTGTATGTTAGGGCTTATAGGGGTTGTTGTTATACAGTATATATATATATATATACAGTATATATACTGCATTACAATTCATTATAGGGGACGGCTTCACAGAGAACAGCTCGCAAGCGCCACCATGTGTATTTTCACGGCATTGCAGTATTTCAGCAAGCCGGAATAAAAAGCTTAAATCCCTGCCGGAAAATAACGCAATGCACTCTGGCAGAAAACGATCAGAAACCTGAATACACCCGAGTACACCCGAATTCGCGGGACTAGCCGAGCTCGAATAAAGTGTGTCGCCAGTGTATAACAAAAATGCTCTTCTGACATTTACTGGCACATCACAGAAGTTCGCTCATTTGCTCAATTCTGATATTATGTGTGTACTATTACAAAAGCAAAAAAATAGTTCTTATGCTACAGTATGCTCAAAGCTGTACTAAAATATATTATATTATATATATGTACCTGTGGTACCTATAATCCATAACAATGTGGATTGCAGTTTCACATACAGGTGCGCCGATGAGTATTTTAAAACTTGCCTTAAACTTGCCTTGGAATATCTGGGGCTATCACCAACAAGATCCAGGAACATGCTGAGTACATGCTGCAAACATTTCAGTGACATTTCTGAAGAGACTAATGGCCTATCGGATTAACACAGCAGGGATCTCTGGCAGACCCATTCAGTTTGAATGGTACTGCCAGGGACACAAACTGTTAATCTAATGGGCCATTAGTCTGTCTGCCGAAATGTCACTGAAATGTTGCAGCATGTACCCAGCATGTACCCAGGATGTACCCAGGATGTGCCTGGGTCTTGTTTGTGATTGCCCCAGATTTGTTTGAGAATAATCATCGGCACTACAGTACTTTCCACGCCAATATACTTTCCCCCTTTCAAGTTAAGAAGCAACAAACAAGGTAACTGATACATTTTGACAGAGAAGCACTTCAGCTAGACCGCAAACCACTTAATCAATTAACCTTGCGGATGCGAGGTCTAGGGCTTAGAAAGTGATCCCTATGCTTCAAAGAGACCATCCATACATAGACACGCTTCTTCAATCAGTGCTTGGTTTAGCGCTCGCAGCTCCCCCTTGTGTCACAAAACCAAATGGCACAGTTCACATACAACAAAGAGAGATACCGGCGCCTAATAATTCCAATTAGGTGGAATCCTGGACATCCAGTGGAAATAGCTCAAGTCCCAAAGTGATCAGCAGTCTCTTAGTCTTAGGGTGACCGGATGGGACTGTCTTCTGAGTTAGGGGGGATTCCGAGGTCTCCTGTTTGAAGCTTTCTACTCAGATCTTTGACATAGTCTAAAGAGAGGTACGTGTAGGTAGGGTGCTCTCCACGTCTCTCCTGGGTCTGTGGTGTGGTTTCTCTGGGGGGTTCCCCCTGACAGGTTCCAGGGACCAGTGTTCCTTGGAACAGAGAGTCTCTCCTTCCCCTAGAGACAGAAGAGTCTGTGCCTGCTAGAGACATTCCAGGGAGATGAGAGACTCTGTTTCCAGGAATCAACCGTCCCTGGAACATGTCAGGGGGAAATCCCCCAGAGAAACCACACCACAGACCCAGGGTGTGACGTGGTACCTACACGTACCTCTCTTTAGACTATGTCAAAGATCTGACTAGAAAGCTTCAAACAGGAGACCTCGGAATCCCCCCTAACTAAGAAGACAGTCCCATCCAGTCACCCTAAGACTAAGAGACTGCTGATCACTTTGGGACTTGAGCTATTTCCACAGGATGCCCAGGATTCCACCTAATTGGACTTATTAGGCGCCGTTATCTCTCTTTGTTTTATGCTTTTGTTCTGATTGTACCATCAGATTATCATCAGGCTGCCTTTTTACAACTAGGGCTCACCCTCAAAGTAGGGTATATTGTCTATTTTCATTAGCCCTATTCTACATCACCTTTCTTTCTTTTTTTTTTTTACAGTTCGCATACAGTTCTATTACTGCAGCTATGGCGTGGGCTGCAAAATGGGGACAATAAAGATGGTGTAGGGGAAAACATATCAGTGTGGTGCACATACAGTTAACCCCTTCAGTCTCAATGCGATTTGGGGTTAATTATGCTGGTATAATGCCTTTATTAATGGCCTTATGGACACCCTATCACCACACCTTTCCAAACTCAAAGCGCAGGTTCTGCCCCGACCACCTCGTCCGGTGTTGGGCTGGCCTGTCAACTCTTGAAGTTGTTAGTTCATAAGGACTGTCCTGACGGGAAAGGCCATCGGCATTGCCATGATCACTGCCCTTCTTGTGCTGAATGGAGAAGTCAAATTCCTGCAAAGCAAGACTCCAGCACAGTAATTTGGCATTTTCCCCAGACATCCTTTGAAGCCAACTCAACGGGTTGTGGTCTGTGATCACGGTGAATGGCCTGCTATAGAGATAGGGCTGAAGCTTTCTCAGAGCCCATACAATGGCAAGACACTCCTTTTGAATGGTGGCATAATCCACCTCTCTGGGCAGCAACTTGTGGCTCAGATACACAACTGGGTGTTCACTGCCCTCCTCCCCCACGTGGATGAGTACAGCGCCGATCCCATACTCCGAGGCATCAGTATGCACCAAAAACGTTTTTGAGGAGTCTGGTGCAGCTAGGATAGAGGCAATGGCCAGTGCTGTCTTCAGTGCCTTGAAGGAAGCTTCACAGGCTGGAGACCAGACTACCAGCACAGACAGTCGCTTTTGGGTCAAGTCAGTCAGGGGTTTTGCTACAGCGCTCTACTGAGGGACAAACTTTCTGTAGTAGTCTGTGATGCCTAAGAAAGCCATAACCTGCTTCTTGGTCTTGGGAACGGGCCACTTCACTATTGCTTCCACCTTGGCTGTCTCTGGTTTGAGGTGCACACCACCCACTCTATGCCCTAGCCTACCTCTGCCATCCCTACTAAGCACTTGGTGAGTTTCAAGGTGAGTCCTGCTTCCCTAATTCTGGCTAGCACCATAGCTACGTGCACTAAATATGAGTCCCACTAATTACTAAACACAGCAATGTCATCAAGGTATGCTTGTGCAAACCCCTGCATACCCTCCAGCAAACGATTGACCAGGCGTTGGAAGGTAGCCGGGGCATTATTCATCCTGAATGGCATCACTAGGAATAAATCAGGGTAATGAATGCTGACTTCTCCCTAGCCTCCTGGGTCAATAGGATCTGCCAGTAACCTTTACTGAGAACCATGGTGGTCAGATAATTTGCCCCCACGAGTTCATCCAGAAACTCATCCATGCGGGGCATGGGATAAGCATCTGACACCATCCCTGCGTTGAGCTGCCGGTAGTCCACACAGAACCAGGTGGTCCCATCCTACTTAGGTACCAGGACTGTACAGGAAATCAGGGGAGCAGTTGCACCTTAAAATAAAAACAAAATCTACATGGTGTAATAATGTTAGCACAGTGAAATGGTTTCTAAGAAAACTTGGAAAGCTAGATAAGAGCTATAGCACGTATAAACCTGACCATAGTAATGGAGAACAAAGCCAAGGAAGGGAATGAGAGAGAGATTGGGAGAGGCCATCAGAATGTACATAGCTGAGATCTCAAGTAGAGACAAAACACAGGGATAAACGACACCTTTATCACAAATATAAGAATTGGAGGCTTAACAGGATCCAAAAGATATACAGCATAGGAAGTATGTAATCTTCAGATCACTTCTCATCGCCTTTCACTGCTTGCTGCTGCAACGCCACCCAGACTGGCTCTCGACAGGGCAGCGTCACGTCACTTCCGGAATTTCCGGCCGGTTGAGTATGGACGTCACGGCTCAATGTTCTCTCTCTCTCAGTCTCAGGGTCACACTCAACGCGTTTCGACGCTCTAAGTGACGTCTTCCATCAGGATGGCTTGTGACCTCTCTAGTTGGTCTTTATATCCCACTGGAACTAACTGTTAACCCCCTCCCTCAAAAGGTTAACTATTTAAAAACCATAAGCTTTTGGGCAGCTCTCATTTCTATCCCAAATATGTCTAGTGAGTTTTAAGTGCTGAATATTTATATACTTCATAAAATTCTAATAAAAATATTCTCTCTTAAATACATAAGAGAGAAATCATAGTAGGATTAAACATACAATTTTTATTATTATACACAAATTCAAAAATCATAAATATTTATTAAAATAATTATGACTATTCTATCTTACGGAACGACGATTGATGTATCTTGAAAGATATGAAAGATATGAACAAAGATTATTTAGGTGAAGAACTTAAGAAACAGAAATCACATAACTCATATATCGAAATACTCAAAAGACTGTATCCATATACAGAGCAGATAATAGCAAGATCATTATAAAAATATAAAATCATTAATAAAATATATAGTCATTAACATATTTAAAATACTTTTTATAATTTTATAAGAAAAACTTTAATTGAAATTAAATTCTTATAAAAAGGCACCCAATTCGAAATCACAACTGTTTAAAGCCTGAGGAATTAAGTTTTGCAATGAAAAATCCAAAAGCTTTCTCTTTTCTTTACGCTGTGGTTTCCTATCCCCCACACTCTCCAGTGGGGCAGTACATGCTCAAGGACATTAAACCTCAGGCCATATGGGTCGCCATTATGTTTTAAATAAAATGATGAGATAAAAGTGGGTCGTTACCCCCCCTTCTATATTACCACACATGTTCTAAAAACACTGTCCTTATGGCCGTGGGTTTGACCCACAATTGTAGCCCACAAGGACATTGTATCAGATAAAAAACATGATCAGATTTACAAGTGGTATGTTGTTTAATTTGAAACTGGTTGTTTTGTAATTTAGACATAAAACCAATTTATCGTCTGCTCTGTATTGAACATGCTGTGCATGATGTGCATCCAAAAAATCCCTTAATTTGTGGCAGCCACCTGTTAGTATTAGTTTTTAATCTTAGGTAATCACTTGGTGCTAGTCTATTTTTGAAGGTATTGGCTTTTTTAAAAATTACCATCGGTTGGTCTGGGACTATGTCCACCCAATATTAGTCATTTTTAATGATTAGCCAATATTTCCGAACGTATTTTTGTTATCCTCTCTGACTGTCTTTATAGTTCGTTATAAACGTAATCAAAGTTCTTTTTAGGCTTTTCTTATTCACATTTTCAAGCAGTAGTTCTTCTCTTTCCAGAACCTCCACTTTTCTACTGCAATCTTTGATGATCCCATTTTCATACTTTTTTTCTTTAAAAAAATCTGTCCTGCGAAAAGACTGTTCTGGAAAGTTTTGTCATCCAGACAGTTTTCTTCTCAATGCGCTTAGTTGTCCTTGGCACATTTTTTAACCAGTTTGGATGGTGACAACTATGGGGGGATATATAATTATTGATATCCACCTCCTTAAAGAAGGTCTGAGTACTGATTAATCCACCATCAATGATGACAGTTATATCAAGGAAATTGACCCTTTCCCCACTGTGCTAACATTATTACACCATGTAGATTTTGTTTTTATTTTAAGGTGCAACTGCTCCCCTGATTTCCTGTACATACTGTTTCTGGACCTTGAAACAGTCCATCTAAGGGTTTGAGTGTTTTATTTGTACCCCACTTGCACTTGTTGATTTTTAATTTATATCACATTGCACTTTTGTATCTATACTATTTCACCTTGATTAATTTTAGTATTAGCGCCTCTACTGTTTTGTTGCTATATGTATTTGTTTTTTTAGATAGGCAGCACTACTTTGATTTTATCCCTTATGGAAGATATTGAGATTGACAATAATCCTTCCACTATTTTTTCACGAAGGCACACTAAAGTGGTGGGACTTCAATAGTCTTCTTTAAATTGGATCTAGACAATGTACCTATTGTTTGGAGAGACTAAACATTTTAGAAGCAGAATTTGAAAAATTAGAAAAATTACTGATTAAAAATATTAAAAAGTTTTGGGACTTTACTTTCTAGAACAATATGGTTTTATAAGCAATAGAGTCCAAGAGGTTTAGACTTAATAAGACCCATCCAAGATCTTGAGGATGAAACCTTCCTTACAATTTTTATAACCTCTTAGAAAAATGTTCATGGATTTTAATGCACTTAATTATAGAACAGCAAAAAAACCATGTGTTACAAATTGGACATTGAGGTAAAAGAGGTTGAAAGAGGATTGTACTTTAGACCAAACCACTCTATTCAAAGAAAAAGATTCCAAATTCAAAATCAAATTAGATAAAATTGGAAAGAGACATCACAAAAAAAGTCAAAAATATTTAAGAGATGAGGAGCTATAAAATGGTCCTCCTAGAAAACCTGAACCTATTGTTAAAATTAGAAATGATAATAAAACAAACCCCTGTAAAATAAAACACCACAGTGCAAACAACTTATCCCTACCCACCATACACCAAAAAACAAAAGGTAAGAAAACACCTAGAAATCTCCAGCCCCCCAAAAATCTAGGAAAAGCCCTGAAAGTGATAACTGGAGAACTAAACAGCCTAAAAACAATCTAGATTTACAATGTAATACAGAGAGAACTCCAAAAAGACATTTGAGTACAGATTATGAATCTGAGGGTGAGTGCATTATCAACAACTAGGAGAGATCAGAGAGAAACCCAAAGGGGATAAATGTGTTCAAAAAAAGGGGGTCTAAAAATAGGAACACAGGATTTTTTAGGGAGGGGGAGGGCGGGTCCACCACCTTTCAGGAGTGAATTACGCTCCGATGAGGCATGGACCTCTCCTCTTGGAAAGAAAAGAAATGAGGAAGAGAAACGGAAGAAAACGTGGAAGAGGGACAAAAGAAACACTCAAAAAGAGCAAAAGGGTAATAATAATCTTTACCTAAGCTCTAAAGTATTATCCCAATGCCGAACAATCAGTCATCTCAAGGGGTTTGAAGTTTGCCCCCACTGCAGGACCAAGCATTTCGGCCTCTTTATTAGACGCCCAGTAGATTTTTTTCTAAGGAAACTAACGATTAAAAGGTTTTTTTTAGACAAAAGGATGTATAGTTAAGAACTATGGAAACTTCTAAATAAACAAGAATGAATCACAATCTGAAAATTCATCCATATTGATGCTTCGGGTTAAATTACCATCCCCCTTCTAACCCCCAAACAAATGAAAGGGAAGAATTTTAGATGTATTCACTCACTTGTTCAGGAGTTTTTTGAAAATTAGTATTTCTCCGAAGACAAATTTGTTTTCTTTCCCTGAGAGGGCTTTAAAAAGACTAAAATCTCCAGGTGATCAAGTGTGGTAATAACAGGCTGATAGGTGAGGATTGCCATTATTAATAAGAGAGGATTACATCAAAATCCACAGGATTTTGGGTGATGTATACTACTTGCCTCTAAAAATCCCACAGTGGATTATTCAAAAAGAATAAAAATACTATTGGATAAAGGCAAGTACTGAAGAAATTAAGAGATAGCGATATATTCCTATATAAAGAACACCCCATCAGACCAATTTTTCTACTACCTCGATACCCACCTGTCCAGCCACTTTCTAACGCCGTGACAAACCCCCCTGGGAGACCCATCATAGCTTGGATTGACTCTCTGACCTCTATTTATCTGCTTACATAGATACATACTTGCGAAGACATAGTAAAGAAATTGCCGTCATATTCTGAAATTACGCGCTGGATCTCTTACATACTTCTTTGGAATGTAATCCCACTCATATTTGTGGTTTCTAGCTACTGTGATTAACCTCTTCTAGTACCCGTGCTTAGCCACAGAGATGTCATGAGGCGATAATAGAGCCCTGTCGAAGATTCCACTATGCCCCATGAACAGGCAATTTCATCTTGGACGGGATCAAATACATTCTTGAACACATATTTTTCATTTTTTTCTTGAGGGAACATTATTATCTTTCAAAATGTGGCAGCAACCGCCATGTCACGAAATTTGCAACCCAGCATGCAACCTTCTCTGGGATCATGGGAAGAGTACTTCATTTGGTCTCATTACAGAGCTGGGTGATGACCGTGCCTGTGGCGGCGCTACATTGTAATGACATTTTCTTTATATGGAAGGAGATGAAGAGAGTCTGATTAGGTTATCCACTATCTAAATGATAATACCCTTAATTTACATCACCCACACCTGCGAATATAGTCGGAAAGGGTCAATTTCCCCTTGATATAACTGTCATCATTGATGGTGTATTAATCAGTACTCAGACCTTCTTTAAGGAGGTGGATATCAATAATTATATCCCCCCCATAGTTGTCACCATCCAACTGGTTAAAAAATGTGCCATATGGACAACTAAGGCGCATTAGAAGAAACTGTTCGTATGACAAACTTTCCAAAACATGTCTCTTTTCCTGCAGGACAGATTTAAAGAAAAAAGTATGAAAATGGGATCATCAAAGATGCAGTAGAAAAGGTGGAGGTTCTGGAAGAAAGAATCTACTGCTTGAAAATGTGAATAAGAAGCCTAAAAGAGAACTTTGATTTTACGTTTATAACTGAACTATAATAGACAGTCAGAGAGGATAACCAAATAGTTCGAATATTGGCATATCATTAAAATGACTCAATATTGGTGACATAGTCCCAGACCAACCGATGGTAATTTTTAAAAAAAGCCAATACCTTAAAAAATAGACTAGCCCAAGTGCATTACCTAAGATTAAAAATAATACTAACAGGTGGGCTGCCACAATTAAGGATTTTTTTGGATGCACATCATGCACAGCATGTAAATACAGAGCAGACGATAAATTTGGTTTTATGTCTAATATTACAAAACAACATTTCAAATTAAACAACATACCACTTGTAAATCTGATCATTATTTTATCTGATACAATGTCCTTGTGGGCTACAATATGTGGGTCAACCACACGGCCCATAAGACACGTGTTTTTAGAACATGTGGGTAATATTAGAAGGGGGGTAACGACCCCACTTTTTATCTCATCATTTTATTTTAAACATAATGCGACCCATCTGGCCTGAGGTTTACTGTCCTTGACATGTACTGCCCCATTGGAGAGGTGGGGATAGGAACACCAGCGCTAAAGAAAGAGAGCTTTTGGATTTTTTCTTGAAACTTTATTCCTCAGGGCTAAACGTTGATTTCGAATTGGGTGCCTTTTTATAAGAATTTTAATATTTCAATTAAAGTTTTTCTTATAAAATTATAAAAGTAATTTAAATATGGTAATCTATTATTTTTATTATGATTTTATATTTTTTATAATGATTTTGCTATATCTGCTCTGTATATGTATACAGTCTTTGAGTATTTCGTATATATGTTATTGATTCCTGTTTCCTAAGTTTCTTCACCTAAATACTCTTTGTTTCATATCTTTCATATCTTTCAAGATACATCAATCGTCGTTCCTTAAAGTAGAAATTAGTCATAATTAATTTTAATAAATATTTTATGTTTTTTGAATTTGTGTATAATATAAAAATTGTATGTTTAATCCTACTATGATTTCTCTCTTATGTATTTAAAGAGAGAATCTTTTTTAGAATTTTTATGAATTATATAATATTCATCCACTTAAAACCTCACCTAGCATATGGGATAGAAATGAGAGCTGCCCAAAAGCTATGGTGTTTTAAATAGTTAACCTTTTGGAGGAGGGGTTAACAGTTAGTTCCCAGTGGGTATATAAAGACCCCTAAGCAGTCACAAGCCACTCCTGATGAACGTCCACTTTAGAGCGTCGAAACGCGTTGAGTGTGACCCTGAGACTGAGAGGAGAGAACATGAGCCCGTGACGTCATCTCCAACCGGCCGGAATTCCGGAATGACGTGACGGCTTGTTCGAGACGCAGTCTGGGTGGCGTGCAGCAGCAGCAGTGAAAGGCGATGAAAGTGACTCTAAGATACATACTCCTATGTTATATCCTTTTGGATCTGTAAGCCTCCAATTCTTATATTTGTGGATAAGTGTTCGTTTTATCCCTGTGTTTTTTGTCTCTACTTGAGATCTCAGATCCTCCTATGGTTTTTTACCATTCTGTCTGGCTGGTTATACGTGCTATAGCCTCCCTTATCTAGCTTTCCAGTTTTCTTAGAAACCACTTCACTGTGCTAACATTATTACACCATGTAGATTTTGTTTTTATTTTAAGGTGCACACTGCCCCCTGATTTCCTGTACATAACTGTTTCTTGACCTTGAAAACAGTCCATCTAAGGGTTTGAGTGTTTTATTTGTACCCCTACTTGCACTTGTTGATTTTTATTTATTATCACATTGCACTTTTGTATATTATACTATTTCACCTTGATTAATTTTAGTATTAGAGCGCCATCTACTGTTTGTTTGCTATAGGTACCAGGACTACCTGACAAGCCCAAGGGCTCTGGGATGGTACAATTACCCCTAGGGCCAGCATTTCTTCTACCTCCCTCTCTATACTGCCCTTAGTCTCTGCTGATACCCAATAGGCATGCTTATGCAGAGGGTGCAGATCACCCGTGAGCACTGGGTGATCTGTGATATGGGTCCCGTCCGGCTTATCTGTGATCAGAGCCCTTTACTGACCTAGCATAGCCCTGGCTTCTGCTCGCTGCCTGACACTCAACTGGGAACCTATCTCTACCTGCTCTACAGTACCTGTCTGCCTAGCCTCCCCTAAGAGATTTGGCAGTGTGGTGCTCTCCAGATCTCACATCGGTGGGCAACAAATGGCCAGCACCTATGCCACACTCAGGGCTATGTATTCTTTCAACATATTAATGTGATACGTTTTATTCCTCCCTGCCTCAGGATCTTTGGTAGGTTGACAATTTGAGCGGAGCGCTGTGTGTCTCGTGAACATGGAAGAAAATATATATATAATAGTGCAGATGGTATTAACAAATGAAGTCTCAAAGTATATATGTCTCTGCAATGGTGGTACTCACAATTGACAATGTCAATATAAGACGTATTAGAGACACTTCTCTCTCTGATAGGAGCCCTTTAATGGATTCCCCCTCAGAGTGGTGTCTTGATAGCGTGTCAGGAAGCTTGTTTGCGGTCAGGTTTTAACTCCCAAGATTTATGTAGAAGAAAAGAGAGAACGCACAATGGTACAGTATAGTCTAAATAATGTATTAGCAGCAATGAACAAACATATGCGTGATGCACTCACATTTCCAATATGCTATGCGTTCGAGGGAGACGGCAGCTGTAGTAGGAGAGTGCCGGTGTCTCCAGGAGCAGCGGAGCACTTCCGCATGCGTCACGTGTATCCGCGTCACGTCCTGTGACGTCTCGGGTCAGGGCGGAAGAAGCTGCCTTGTGTGTCCGTCTCCGTGCCAGCACCTAGCTCCAATGTTCTCCCCAGCTCAGTCACCTCCCACAGCAGATCGATTCTACGCGTTTCGCTGTGGCTTCTTCAGGAATCGGATCTACCTGTACAACATAGTTGCATTCATTTCTCTTTCGGAGTACCGGGTACAGTCCCAACCAGGCAGCCATCAATTTGTTCTCCCGAGTGGGTTTGCGAACAAGTATTTGCTGTCCTGGGATGAATTCTCTGCTATAGCATTCTGATCATACTAAGTCTTCTGCTTGGTCCTCTGCCAACCCGATGAGAATCTCCAGCCGCTCGATGAGATCTACCACATACAGAAGCACAGAAGCATCAGTATTGGTAATCTCCCCTTCCCATCCCTCACGGAATAGGTCCAGAGGTCCCCGTACCCTGCGACCATACAGCAGCTGAAAGGGAGAAAAGACTGTAGATTCTTGCGGTACCTCTTGGTATGCAAACAGCAAGTGCTGCAGGTGAATCTCCCAGTCTTTGCCCTCTGCCTCTATAAAGGTCTGAAGCATCTGCTTCAGCGTACCATTGAACCTCTAACATAATGCGTTGGTTTGGGGGTGGTAAGGGGTCATGTGCTGGTGCTTCACATCGCACGCATCCCAGAGACACTGGAGCAATTCACTCATGAATTGCGACCACTGATCGGTTAGGATTTTGCTAGGGAAACCTTTCTAGTAGCCAGTTGGAGGACACTGTTTTGGGAGTATTGACGTGAGGAGGTGCTGGCAAATGACCTGGAGAGATTGCAGCGGTAGACAGTATCTTCCGCCCTGACCGTCGCGTCACCGGATTTGACGTCACCGGACGTGACGCACACGGAAGAATCTCTGAGTGACTGTACCAGCAGTATCCCCCCACGAGTCACCTACGGCTCTCTCCAACGACTGATATCATTGTACAAATGTGAGTGCATTACCTGTGTGTGTTTGTGCCACATTATACCCTTATGTACTACACCATTGTGTGCTCTCTTTCTTTATCTTATCCTTGGGAGATACACTCAGCATTTATGGACCCTTCTAGCCCACCAGATATACATATCTAATATCACCACTATCGGAGGGCTTCTATTATACAAGGGCTCCAGTCAGAGAGAGAAGGATCTCTGACACGTCTGTTACCTATCCATCTATTGTGAGTGAGACCTATTTAGAGATTACTGTTTGCACATATTATATATATATATATGGTCTGCACTATTATTTCTTCCACTTTTTTCCCTACATATTATCCCAAGAATTGAGCGCTCCCCCCACCTGGAAGACAAGCCAATCAGAATGGCTGAGCTTCATTTGCCTTTAAGATGACATCATCAAAAGAAAGATGACCGCCCTCACATGGTATGGTAGCCAATCAGAGCATGGGAACTAAATCCCAAATTTGATTGACTCTAGTATACCATGTGACAGAGGCTTTGTGGAAAACAGATGTGACGTCATCCAAAGCCTGTCACATGGTACTTCAGCCAATCAGAGTTGGGATTTCATTCCCACGCTCTGATTGGCTACCGTACCATGTGAGGGCGGCCATCTTTCTTTTGATGACATCATCTTAAAGGCAAATGAAGCTCAGCCATTCTGATTGGCTGGCGTCATTGCCTTTAAATGACGTCATCAAAATTAAATTCCCCCCCCCCAAAATCACATGGTTTTCACGGCCCATCCAGGGCCGTGGGAACCATATGACGAAAATGTGACGTCATAGGCCTATAAAAGCCTATGTCGTCTCATTTTTAAGCCAGACGCTGAGGAGGACGGACCTCCTAGAGAAAGAAGAGAAGAGGGCGTGGCAGCAGACGGTAAGAAGAGCCCCAGAGGAGCCCCAGCAGAAGAAGCCAGAAATGGAAGAACACAGATGACGAAGGTGACTGAATGGATTACAAATAAAAGACAAACTTCGTATATTATTTTATGTTTTATTATTTTATGGTTTTTTTATTTTATGGGTTCTTTTGCATGGTTTGGTTCGAGAGTAAGCAGTTCAACGGGAGTCGGTGAGTGGGTCAAGTAATGGTAAGTCAACAAAAGAAATATATATTTTTTAACTTGTACATGTTTTTTTTTTAAACATGTAATAGTTTTTTTTTAAAGATCATTTCTTGCCACTGTATGTATGTATGTATGTATGTATGTCTAGATCGATATATACATACAAGGTAAGAAATGATTTTGTTGGAAATGCTTGTTTTGCAGTATTTCAAATGTATTTTGCTATGCTGCTATGCTTTCATGTGTGTGTAATGTAATTTTTATTTGGATAGATGAATTTTTTGGTGTTGTATGTTGTACTTTAGGTCAGGGTGAGGCATGCTTTTTTATAGTGGATTATTTTTAGTACTTATATTTTGTCAGATGGTAACTTTTTTGGAGAAGGGTTTTGGTTAACGATTAAAATAGTTAGTTGTGTAATTGATTTGGATGGTATTTTAATTGTTTTGGGATTCGATTAATTAATGGTAATTTATTTCTGTTGCCTTGCTTGGTTTAAATAGTATACTTGTTTGGATTTCATTGTATTTTGTTTGGAATATTTTATTGTTAACATTGATTGGCAGAGTGTACATGGTGCACAGATTATATGCATCATGTGTACAATGTAAATTCAATGTTTTGATTGGCATTTGATGATATTGATTGGAAGATGAGAATGATTTTATTAGGAAATAGGATTTTGTTTTACTGTGGCTATATAATATTGTAATTTTCATATGCTTCACAATATCTAAAGCAGCAATCCCACCTGGGATCTTACCTGATCCGCAGTCTCTCAATGTCCAGGTACCCTCATTCCCGCAATGTTACACTTTGGAGGGGAGGTGTTCCCTACCTGTCTTCTGGGTTAAGGGGGTTCCGATGTCTTCCGTGTGAAGCTTGAGTCAGATCTGGAAGAAAGCAGTATAGGTTATTTAGGTGTAGTATAGGGCAGTTAAGAAATATATAGGGTAAATAAGAGATCCAGATCCAGAGTGTGTGTGTGTGAGAGAGAGAGAGAGAGAGAGAGAGAGAGAGAGAGAGAGAGAGAG
>WSYH01012884.1:0-17940 GCA_036426205.1 Ascaphus truei
TGGGACTATGTCACATATCCCCTCCCCAGCTCACACCTACTGGGGGTTGCGACCATGGACCTCACTGGGTTGGACGTCCTACCGAAATACTATAGCTAACTCCCCAGTACAATATTAAACATTCACAACACGAATATAACTTTTTTTTTTTCCACGGCATTATGACAATAGTTTTCGTCATAAGAGACTATACTTGGCAAACATATGTTGTTGCTCTATATTAGGGAACTATTTTGAAAAATAAATTCTAGCACACATCTCTTATAACCCAGATATGCAAATATAACTCACAAAACCAGACAGTTTCTTTACCTCCTGGGTTTTCTTCTTTTCTACTCTAGAATATGAACCTCATATATTCCAACCAACAAAGGGCCATCAGCCCTGTGATATTTATTTGTAGTTTAGCTACATTTTCAACACAGAGAACAAAAAACATTGCAAAAATTCAAAATGCTATTCTAAAGGCCAAAATATAGCAATACTACACTAGCTTATTTGGCAAAGTTAAGTGACATAGTCCACTCATAAATACATAAAATCGGATCATCCACAAACTTTTTTTTTTTCTTGACTCGTCCATTACACTTCTGACTTCATTTCAACACCCCGCAACCTGTAAATGACTGGACTGTTTCTTTAGCTCTGCGGAACTCTGGGCCGAGATATCTTTGTCTTTATATTGTGGCCCAGAGTGGCGTGATCGGACAAAATTCATGGCAGCGTTGACTTTCAACACTTTTGCTTTGCAACCTTTGAACCTTTATGGTATTCTTACTGCCATGTATTTCTCATAACCATCACACTCAGAGATTTGGGATTTTCCCTTTGGGGCAATTATATAGTACTTAGAGATGAAGCACTGATTACCTGAGAGCACCTTACATTCATGGGGCCCTCACTAACTCACGGCTGTACCTGGCTTTTACACTTGCAGCGCAGGCAATGTAGTCTTGGACCTCTCTTTCCTGAGGCCTACATTTATTAGGCGAAGTCCGCTGGTACCAGTGACGCATTTTCAGTTTGACAGCGAATCCTGTTCTTTGTCCTACTAGTCAGAGACTGGATCTTTATAGTTGCTCCTTTCATAATTGAGGGGAACTGTTTCGTACCATGCGGGCATGGTAGAATGATTGAAGAACACAGGCTGCGTTATTCTGGCGATAAACTGACGAATTTTCATCCCTCTGTAGGCAGCCTTGGATGAAGTGCGGCGCGTTTACGCCCGATAAATTTTCTCTTTCCCTCTTCCTTGGATAAGAGCTTTGCAGTGCTTCTGAATTATTCTAATGCTTTTCTCCTTTTTCAAAACGTTAATTCTCCACGAGACGAGAATTCTGTTTTGTGATATGTCCCAATTCTGTTCTCAGAGCGTCCATTTCTCTGGTGGCTGGCTCTGAGTGTGCATCAATGCTTCGTAGGGCTTCCTGCATTCTAATTTTTCCTGAGTCAACTGTTTCTTTACTTTTCTGCGGTCAGTCAAATCTGAATTTTCCAATTTCAGACTTCATTTTCTTCTTTACAGTCTCTAACTCACTAGGGCACATCTCATGGGTTTGCTTCAACATTCCCAGCTCTGTGTTCAGACCGTGGCCTCCAGGCGTGAGATTTTAACCTCTGTGCTGAGCTTGTGTGACCTCTTGTAGAGGCTTCCCGTATTTCTGTTTTAGGATAGCAACGATTTGTCAGACTTAATCTGTTTTCCATCCATGGTGGCATTACGGTGTTGGCCTTTTCCAGCCCTAGTCGTACACCTCTTCCGGCCACTCCGTAAGGGGAGAGACTCTGTTTTTCTTCCAAAGCCTCGTACTCCTGTAAGCTGGAAGTATACACCTCTGTAACTCGTGTCGATTCTCGCTCTTTCATCCAACATTCTCGCTCCTTCACCAAATCCTGCCAACAGACTTCAAATTATGGCGGGCGCTGCTGGAGTGCAGAAACCAAAGCTCTTTATCCTGGTTCAAGGATTTAGCTTCCCTTTTGCTCCTTTTCCTTTGCCACTGTGTCCCGTGACAATTCTGCCGGTCACTCCGGGTCTGCAGCACATCTCGGCGCCTTTTGACAGCGCAGGTTCAAGTGGGTCTGGTCACTTCCCCTGTGACTGTGGAACAGTTTTCTTTTCTTCTCCCTTTCTTTTTTGAATTAGCTCCAGAGATATCATTGGTACTGGGCACACACTCACTGGTATCAGACTTCCATCTTGCTTGCACCATAGGGCATTGCTTGCTTTTGCAGTGTTTGTCTTTGAAAATTTTGGGGCACACATTTCCATGTGACCTACTTCACGACAGGCCCAGCATACTCAATCATCTGTGGGTACGGCTCTCTGCCGGGGCCATACGAGTCGTCGTCATCATATTGTATGGCCGAAGGAACACTGGTTTTCAAGATTACGTGCATTGCAAAACAAACATTTCACGTCTGCCATTTTAGAAACCCGGCAGGGACAATTTGCTAGCTGCAATTTCACTCACTTCACGCAACTACATACAGCACTTGCTAGCTGCAAATTTACACACTTCAGCAAAAGGCATTAGCTTTACAACAAGCACTTGCTAGAGCTAAAAAAAAAAATCAGCGAAACATTTTGGTTTTCTGTTGGGCTCAAGGTGCTATTACATCCACACCTCGCACATTTCTGTGTATGCTAGAGAACAACTGATATACGCAGTGGGACAGACTTCATCATAGCATCTGTACTTTAGTTCAGCTGGGCGTCATTTTAAAACCCCCGCATTTATTTGCAAACCCACAGACTTTTGGTAGACCCGCATTCTCCACTATATGTGACAACGCCCCTTTTTGTAGCGCTGGAGTCTGTCGGGTTCTCCCGACACGTCTCTAGGGTTAATTATACAACAAACAGGAACATGCAAGTATTATGTTTGCTTAACTAGGCTTCTGGCTTTATTTTCATCCAAGTAAGGTACTGCAGCTTCAACAGGTTGTAGGTTAGAGGCGCTCAGAATTTCATCAGCGGTTCCCTATATCATCATAGCATTTCACACAGTGTCAATTTAAGAATAAAAACCAAATCATATAAAGAAATCCTCCCTTTCAGGGAACTAACTATACATCAGAATCAGCCTCTAACTGCAAACTAACTGGCCAACTAACCTGGTTCCCCAGCTTAAACAATGCCCTCTCATTAGGTCACTAGATACAGCACAGTCTCTTTAGCAACAGCAATAAACATTTGTTTTGTCTTACTGTTCGTGGTGGGACACGGTCCCAAGTGTCCAGGCAAATCCTCTGGTACTGTGATACTTGGAGGGCCGTCCACCCCGAAAATGGATACCGGGAGCAGCGATACCCCCAGCCTCCAGGCTCTAAGGAGAGAGAGTGAAATGCACCTCTCTGGTCTAAATACTGGTTAGTGATAGGAGACAGGTGAGGGAGAACTAGACCATTGTAATTCGTGGTCTGGATTTTCCATCCACCAGTCTGAGTAATGTGAAGCTATGGAATGGATCATTTTTTAACTATTTCTACACTTTCTGACCTAAATGGGGCAGAAAGCTGCTACATCTTTGGATAGTGTCACATATCCCCTCCCAGCTCAACCTACTGGGTGAGGACCATGGACCTCACTGGGTTGAGCGTCCTACCTGAAATATTAAGCTAAACTCCCAGTACAATATAAACATTCACAACCGAATATTAACTTTTTTTTTTTTCCACTGGCAATTATTGACAATAGTTTTCGTATAAGAGACTATACTTGGCAACACTATTTGTGCTCTATATTGGGAACTATTTTGAAAAATAAATGTCTAGCACACATTCTTATAACCCAGGATATGCTAAATATACTCACAAAACCAGACAGTTTCTTTTACCTCCCTGGGTTTTTCTTTCTATCTGTAGAATATGGAACCTCATATATTTACCAAACAAAAAGGGCCATCAGCCTGTATATTAATTTGTAGTTTAGCTACATTTTTCACACAGAGGAAAAAATAACATTGCAAAAAATCAAAATGCTTATTTCTAAAGGCCAAATATAGCATAACTACACTAGCTATTTGCAAAGGTTAAGTACATAGTCCACTCATATAACATAAAAACGGTCATTCCCAAACTTTTTTTTTTTTCTTGACTTCCAGTCCATTACATCTTCTGACTTCATTTCAACACCCACTGCAACCTGTAAATGACGGACTGTTTCTTAGCTTCTGACGGAACTCTGGGGCCGGATAGTCTTTGTCTTTATATTGTGGCCCAGAGTGCGTGATGGGAAAATCATGGCCAGCGTTGACTTTCAACACTTTTGCTTGCAACCTTTGAACCTTATATGGTACTTCTTACTGCCATGTATTTTCTCATAACCATCACACTCAGAGATTTGGGATTTTCCCTTGGGGCAATTATATGTACTTGAAGATGAAGCAGATGATTACCTGGCGAACCTTCACATTCATGGGGCCCTCACTAACTCCGGCTGTACCCTGTGGCATTTTACCGTTGCAGCCGGCAGGCATGTTAGTCTTGGGACATATCTTCTGAGGCACATTTATTCAGGCGGAAGAGTGACCGCTGGATAACCAGTGACGCATTTCTCAGGGTTTTGACAGCGAATCTGTTCTTGTCCCTCCTAGTCAGAGACTGGATCTTTAGTTGCTCCTTCTAATGAGGAAACCTGTTTCGTACCAGCGGGCATGTAGAATGATGATATTGAAGAACACAGGCATGCTTTATCTGGCGATTAAACTGACGAATTTTCATCCCTCTGTAGGCAGCCTTTGGAGATAGTTTGCGGGCGTTTACGCCGATAATTTTCTCTTTCCTTCTTCCTTGGATAAGAGCTTGCAGTGCTTCTGAATTATTCTAATGCTTTTCTCTCCTTTTCAAAACGTTAAGTTCCTCCACGAGAGAGAATTCTGTTTGTGCATACATGTCCCAATTCTGTTCTCAGAGCGTCCATTTCTTCCTGGGTGCTGGCTCTGTGTGCCAATGCATTCGGTAGGGCTTCCTGCACTTCTAATTTTTCCTGAGTCAACTGTTCTTACTTTTTCTGCTTGGTCAGTGTCAAATCTGAATTTTCCAATTTCAGGACTCTCATTTTCTTGCTTTAAGTCTTAACTCACTTAGGGCAATCTCATGGGTTTGCTTCAACATTCCCGCTCGTGTTCAGACCGTGGCCCTCCAGGCGTGAGATTTTAACCTCGTGCTGAGCTGTGTGAACCTCTTGTAGAGCTTCCCGTATTTCTGTTTTAGGATAGCAATCGATTTGTCAGACTTAACTGGTTTCCATCCATGGTGCAATTACGGTGGTGTTGGCCTTTCCAGCCTATCGTCACCTTTCCGGCTCACTCCGAAGAGGAGACTCTGGTTTCTTCAAAGCCTCGTACTCCTGTAAGCTGGAAGTTATACACCTCTGTAACTGGTGTTCGATTCTCGCTCTTTCACCAACATCTCGCTCCTTCACCAAATCCTGCCACAGGACTTCATAATTATGGCGGGCAGCTCTTGGAGTGCAGAAACCAAAGCCTCTTTATCCTGTTCAAGGATGATTTAGCTTCCTTTGTTGCCCTTTCTTTGCCACTGTTCCCGTGACAATTCTCGGTCACTCCGGTCTGCAGCCATCTCGGAGGCGCCTTTCTGACAGCGCAGGGTTCAAGTGGCTCGGTCACTTCCCCTGTGACTTGTGGAAACAGTTTTCTTTTTCTTTTCTTTCTTTTTGCTTAATTAGCTCCAGAGATATCAGTTGGTACTGGGCACACAACTCACTGGTATCAGATTCATCTTGCTGCACTCATAGGGCATTGCTGCTTTTGCAGCTGTTTGGTCTTTGAAAATTTTGGGGGGGCACCACATCTTCCATGTGACCCGATTCACGACAGGCCCCAGCATACTAAATTCATGGTGGTACGGCTCTCTGCCGGGGCCAATACGAGTCGTTCGTAATCATCATCGGTTATGGCCTGAAGGAACAATGTTTTTCAAGATACGTGCATTGCAAAACAAACATTTCACGTCTGCCATTTTAGAAAACCCGGCAGGGACAATTTGCTAGCTGCAATTTCACTATCAGCAACTTACAACAGCACTGCTAGCTGCAAATTTACACACTTCAGCAAAAGGCATTAGTTACAAACAGCACTTGCTAGATGCTAAAAAAAAAATTTCAGCGAAACATTTTTTGTTTCTGTTTGGGCTCAAGGTGCTATTACATCCACACCTCGCACATTCTCTGTGATGCTGAAGCACAACAATGATATACGCAGTGGGACAGACTTCATTCATAGCATCTGTACTTTAGTTCAGCTGGGCGGTCATTTTAAACCCCCGCATTTATTTGCAAACCACAGACTTTTTAGTGTCGACCCCGCATTCTCCCTATATGTGACAAACGCCCCTCTTTTGTAGCGCTGACGTCTGTCTGGGTTCTTCCCGACACAGTCTTCTAGGGTTAATATACAACAAACAGGAACATGCAAAGTATTATGTTGCTTAACTAGGCTCTGCTGCTTATTTTATCCAAGTAAGGTATGCAGCTTCAACATGTGTAGGTAGAGGCGCTCAGACATTTCATTGAGTAAATTTGCTTTCATCAGCGGTCCCTTATATCAGTCATAGCATTTCACACAGTGTCACTTTAAGAAATAAAAACCAAATCTATATAAAGAAATCCTATCCTTTCAGGGAACTAACTATACATCAGAATCAGCCTCTAACTGCAAACTAACTGTGCCAAACTAACCTGGTTCCCCAGCTTTAAAACAATGCCCTCTCATTTAGGGTCACTAGAGACAGCACAGTCTTTGCAACAGCAATAACATTTGGTTTGTCTTATGTTCGTGGTGGGAACACGGTCCCAAGTGTCCAGGGAAATCTCTGGTACTGTGATAATTGGAGGGGCCCGTCCACCGAAACTGGATACGGGGGAGCAGAGATACCCCCAGCTCCAGGCTCTAAGGAAGGGAGAGAGCGTGAAATGCAAACCTCTCGTTCTAAATAACTGTGTTAGTGATTAGGGAGAGCAGGTGAGGGAGAACTAGACCCATTGTAATCTGTGGTCTGGATTTTCCATCCACCAGTCTGAGTTAATGTGAAGCTATGGAATGGATAATTTTTTAAATATTTCTGACTTTCTGACCTAAAAAATGGGCGGGCAGAAAGCTGCCATAACATCTTTGGACTATGTACATATCCCCTCCCCAGCTCACACCTACTGGGGTGAGCGACCATGGACCTCACTGGGTTGAGCGTCCTACCTGAAATACTTAAGCTAACTCCCCCAGTACAATATTAAACATTCACAACACGAAATTAACTTTTTTTTTTTTCCACGGCAATATGGACACAATTGTTTTCGTCATAAGAGATATACTTGGAAACATATTTTTGTTGCTCTATTAGGGAACTATTTTTGAAAAATAAATGTCTAGCACACATATTATATAACCCAGGATATGCTAAATTATCTCACAAAACCAGACAGTGTTCTTTTACCACCCTGGGTTTTTTCTTTTCTACTCTAGAATATGAACCTCATATATTTACCAAAAAAAGGGCCATCAGCCTGATATTATTGTAAGTTTAGTTTAGTCTACATTTTCAACACAACAGAGAAAAAATAACATTGTGCAAAAAATTCAAAATGTTTATTAAAGGCCAAATATAGCATTAACTACATAGCTTATTGCCAAAGTGTTAAGTGACATAGTCCACTCATATAAATAAAAATCGGTATTCGGTCTCCAAACTTTTTTTTTTTCTTGACTTCCAGTCCATTACCTTCTGACTTCATTCAAAAACCCACTGCAACCTGTAAATGACTGGACTGTTTCTTTGCTTCTGACGGAACTCTGGGGCGGATAGTCTTTGTCTTTATATTGTGGCCCAGAGTGGCGTGATCGGGAAAATTCATGGCCCAGAGTGACTTTCAACACTTTTGCTTTGCAACCTTTGAACCTTTAGGTACTTACTGCCATGTAATTTTCTCATAAACCATCACACTCAGAGATTTGGGATTTTCCCTTTGGGGCAATATATAGTAATTAGAGATGAAGCACTGATTACCTGGAGCACCCTTCACATTAATGGGGCCCTCACTACTCTAACTCCGGCTGTACCCTGTGGCATTTTACCTTTGCACAGCGGCAGGCATGTAGTCTTGGACCTCTCTTTCCTGAGGCCTACATTTATTCAGGCGGAAGTACCCGCTGGATAACCAGTGACGCATTTTCAGGGTTTGACAGCGAGAATCCTGTTCTTTGCTCACTAGTCAGAGACTGGATCTTTATAGTTGCTCCTTTCATAATGAGGAACCTGTTTCGTACCATGCGGGCATGTAGTAGAGATGATTGAAGAACACAGGCTGCTTTATTCTGGCGATTTAAAACCTGACGAATTTTCATCCCTCTGTAGGCAGCTTGGATGATAGTTGCGGCGCGGTTTACGCCGATAATTTTCTCTTTCCCTTCTTCCTTGGATAAGAGTTTGCAGTGCTTCTGTATTTATTCTAATGCTTTTCTCTTTCTTTTTCAAACGTTAAGTTCCTCCACGATGAGAGAATTCTGTTTGTGCATACATGTCCCAATTTGTTCTCAGAGCGTCATTTCTTCTGGTGCTGGCTCTGAGTGTGCATCAATGCATTCGGTTAGGGCTTCCTGCACTTCTAATTTTTCTGAGTCAACTGTTCTTTACTTTTGCTTGGTCAGTCAAAATCTGAATTTCCAATTTCAGACTCTCATTTTTTGCTTTACAGTCTCTAACTCACTTAGGGCAATCTCATGGGGTTGCTTCAACCCTTCCCAGTTGCTGTGTTCAGACCGTGGGCCTCCAGGCGTGAGATTTTAACCTCTGTGCTGAGCGTCATGTGAACCTCTTGTAGAGCCTTCCGTATTGGTTTAGTATAGCAATCGATTTGTCAGACTTAATCTGTTTTCCATCCATGGGGCAATTACGGTGTTGGCCTTTTCAGCTAGTCGTCACCTCTTCCGGCTCACTCCGTAAGAGAGACTCTGTTTTCTTCAAAAGCCTCGACTCCTGTAAGCGGTGGAAGTATACACCTCTGTAAACTCGGTGTTCGATTCTCGCTGCTTTCATCCAACATTCGTCCTTCACCAAATCCTGCCACAGAATTAATAATAGGCGGGCAGCTTGGAGTGCAGAAAACAAGCCTCTTATCCCTGGTTCAGGATTTAGCTCCCTTTGTTGACCTCCTTTCCTTTGCCACTGTTACCGTGACAATTCTGCCGGTCACTCCGGTCTGCAGCAATCTCGGCGCCTTTCTGACAGCGGCAAGGTTCAAGTGGCTCGCGTCACTTTCCCCTGTGACTTGTGGAACAGTTTTCTTTTTCTTCTTCTTCTTTTTGCTTAATTAGCTCCAGAGATATCAGTGGTACTGGGCACACACTCACTGGGATCAGCTTCCATCTTGGTGCACTCATGGGCATTGCTTGCTTTTGCAGCTGTTTGTCTTTGAAAATTTTGGGGCACACATCTTCCATGTGACTACTTCAACGACAGGCCCAGCATACTAAATTCATCTGGGGTACGGCTCTCTGCGCGGGGCCACATACAGTCGCGTATCATCATCGTTTAGCTGAAGGAACACTGTTTTTCAAGATACGTGCATTTGCAAAACAACATTTCACGTCTGCCTTTAGAAAACCGGCAGGGACAATTTGCTAGCTGCATTTCACTCACTTCGAAACTTACATAAGCACAATTGCTAGCTGCAAATTTACACACTTCAGCAAAAGGCATTAGCTTTACAAACAGCACTTGCTAGATGCATAAAAAAAAAAATTTCAGCGAAACATTTGGTTTTCTGTTTGCTCAAGGTGCTATTACATCCACACCTCGCACATTCTCGTGTATGCTAGAAGCACAACTGATATACGCAGTGGGACAGGACTCATTCATAGATCTGTACTTTAGTCAGCTGGGCGGTCATTTAAACCCCCGCATTATTGCAAAACCCACAGACTTTTAGTGTCGACCGCATTCCTCCATATATGTGACAAAACGCCCCCTTTTGTAGCGCTGACGTCTGTTGGGTTCTTCCCGACACAGTCTTCTAGGGTTTACATATACAACAAACAGGAACATGCAAAGTATTATGTTGCTTAACTCAGGCTTCGCTGCTTTATTTCATCAATAGTAAGGTACTGCAGCTTCAACATGTGGAGGTTAGAGGCGCTCAGAGCATTTTCATTCACGGTTCCCTAATCAGTCATAGCATTTCCACAGTGTCACTTTTAAGAAATAAAAACCAAATCAATAAAGAAATCCTATCCTTCAGGAAAACTAAATACATCAGAATCAGCCTCTAACTGCACAACTAACTGTGCCAACTACCTGGTTCCCAGCTAAACACAATTGCCCCTCATTTAGGGTCACTAGATACAGCACAGTCTTTTAGCAACAGCAATAAACATTTGTTTTGTCTTATCTGTTGTGGTGGGAACACGGTCCAAGTGTCCAGGCAAAATCCTCTGGATACTGTGATAATTGGAGGGGCCGTCCACCCCGAAAAAATGGATACCGGGAGCAGAGGATACCCCCAGCTCCAGGCCTAAGGAGAGAGAGTGAAATGCAAACCTCTTGTTCTAAATACCTGGTGTGTTGATGAGGAGAGCAGGTGAGGGAGAACTAGAACCATTGTAATCTGTGGTCTGGATTTTCCATCACCAGTTGAGTTAATGTTGAAGCTATGGACTTTTTTTTTTAGCATCTAGCAAGTGCTGTTTGTAAAGCTAATGCCTTTTGCTGAAGTGTGTAAATTTGCAGCTAGCAAGTGCTGTATGTAAGTTGCTGAAGTGAGTGAAATTGCAGCTAGCAAATTGTCCCTGCCGGGTTTCTAAAATGGCAGACGTGAAATGTTTGTTTTGCAATGCACGTAATCTTGAAAAACAGTGTTCCTTCAGGCCATACGATGATGATGACGACGACTCGTATGTGGCCCCGGCAGGAGAGCCGTACCCACAGATGAATTTAGTATGCTGGGCCTGTCGTGAAGTAGGTCACATGGAAGATGTGTGCCCCAAAATTTTCAAAGACAAACAGCTGCAAAAGCAAGCAATGCCCTATGAGTGCAAGCAAGATGGAAGCTGATACCAGTGAGTGTGTGCCCAGTACCACTGATATCTCTGGAGCTAATTAAGCAAAAAGAAAGAAGAAGAAAAAGAAAACTGTTCCACAAGTCACAGGGGAAGTGACCGAGCCACTTGAACCTGCGCTGTCAGAAAGGCGCCGAGATGTGCTGCAGACCGGAGTGACCGGCAGAATTGTCACGGGAACAGTGGCAAAGGAAAAGGAGCAACAAAGGGAAGCTAAATCCTTGAACCAGGATAAAGAGGCTTTGGTTTCTGCACTCCAAGCTGCCCGCCATAATTATGAAGTCCTGTGGCAGGATTTGGTGAAGGAGCGAGAATGTTGGATGAAAGAGCGAGAATCGAACACCGAGTTACAGAGGTGTATACTTCCAGCTTACAGGAGTACGAGGCTTTGAAGAAAACAGAGTCTCTCTTACGGAGTGAGCCGGAAGAGGTGACGACTAGGCTGGAAAAGGCCAACACCGTAATTGCCACCATGGATGGAAAACAGATTAAGTCTGACAAATCGATTGCTATCCTAAAACAGAAATACGGGAAGGCTCTACAAGAGGTTCACACGCTCAGCACAGAGGTTAAAATCTCACGCCTGGAGGGCCACGGTCTGAACACAGAGCTGGGAATGTTGAAGCAAACCCATGAGATTGCCCTAAGTGAGTTAGAGACTGTAAAGCAAGAAAATGAGAGTCTGAAATTGGAAAATTCAGATTTGACTGACCAAGCAGAAAAAGTAAAGAAACAGTTGACTCAGGAAAAATTAGAAGTGCAGGAAGCCCTACCGAATGCATTGATGCACACTCAGAGCCAGCACCAGGAAGAAATGGACGCTCTGAGAACAGAATTGGGACATGTATGCACAAAACAGAATTCTCTCGTGGAGGAACTTAACGTTTTGAAAAAGGAGAAAAGCATTAGAATAATTCAGAAGCACTGCAAAGCTCTTATCCAAGGAAGAAGGGAAAGAGAAAATTATCGGCGTAAACGCGCCGCAACTATCATCCAAAGGCTGCCTACAGAGGGATGAAAATTCGTCAGTTTAATCGCCAGAATAAAGCAGCCTGTGTTCTTCAATCATTCTACCATGCCCGCATGGTACGAAACAGGTTCCTCATTATGAAAGGAGCAACTATAAAGATCCAGTCTCTGACTAGGAGGACAAAGAACAGGATTCGCTGTCAAACCCTGAGAAATGCGTCACTGGTTATCCAGCGGTACTTCCGCCTGAATAAATGTAGGCCTCAGGAAAGAGAGGTCCAAGACTACATGCCTGCCGGCTGCAAAGGTAAAATGCCACAGGGTACAGCCGGAGTTAGTGAGGGCCCCATGAATGTGAAGGTGCTCCAGGTAATCAGTGCTTCATCTTCTAAGTACTATATAATTGCCCCAAAGGGAAAATCCCAAATCTCTGAGTGTGATGGTTATGAGAAAATACATGGCAGTAAGAAGTACCATAAAGGTTCAAAGGTTGCAAAGCAAAAGTGTTGAAAGTCAACGCTGGCCATGAATTTTTCCCGATCACGCCACTCTGGGCCACAATATAAAGACAAAGACTATCCGGCCCCAGAGTTCCGTCAGAAGCTAAAGAAACAGTCCAGTCATTTACAGGTTGCAGTGGGTGTTGAAATGAAGTCAGAAGATGTAATGGACTGGAAGTCAAGAAAAAAAAAAAAGTTTGGGAATGACCGATTTTTATGTTATATGAGTGGACTATGTCACTTAACTTTGCAAATAAGCTAGTGTAGTTATGCTATATTTGGCCTTTAGAATAAGCATTTTGAATTTTTGCAATGTTATTTTTTCTCTGTGTTGAAAATGTAGCTAAACTACAAATTAATATACAGGGCTGATGGCCCTTTTTGTTGGTAAATATATGAGGTTCATATTCTAGAGTAGAAAAGAAAAAACCCAGGGAGGTAAAAGAAACTGTCTGGTTTTGTGAGTATATTTAGCATATCCTGGGTTATAAGAATGTGTGCTAGACATTTATTTTTCAAAATAGTTCCCTAATATAGAGCAACAAAATATGTTTGCCAAGTATAGTCTCTTATGACGAAAACTATTGTCCATAATTGCCGTGGAAAAAAAAAAAAAGTTAATATTCGTGTTGTGAATGTTTAATATTGTACTGGGGAGTTAGCTTAAGTATTTCAGGTAGGACGCTCAACCCAGTGAGGTCCATGGTCGCTCACCCCAGTAGGTGTGAGCTGGGGAGGGGGATATGTGACATAGTCCAAAGATGTTAGGCAGCTTTCTGCCCCATTTTAGGTCAGAAAGTGCAGAAATAGTTAAAAAATTATCCATTCCATAGCTTCACATTAACTCAGACTGGTGGATGGAAAATCCAGACCACAGATTACAATGGGTCTAGTTCTCCCTCACCTGCTCTCCTAATCACTAACACAGGTATTTAGAACAGAGAGGTTTGCATTTCACTCTCTCTCCTTAGAGCCTGGAGGCTGGGGGTATCGCTGCTCCCCGGTATCCAGTTTCGGGGTGGACGGCCCCTCCAAGTATCACAGTACCAGAGGATTTGCCTGGACACTTGGGACCGTGTTCCCACCACGAACAGATAAGACAAAACAAATGTTTATTGCTGTTGCTAAAAGACTGTGCTGTATCTAGTGACCTTAAATGAGAGGGCATTGTTTTAAGCTGGGGAACCAGGTTAGTTGGCCCAGTTAGTTTGCAGTTAGAGGCTGATTCTGATGTATAGTTAGTTCCCTGAAAGGGATAGGATTTCTTTATATGATTTGGTTTTTATTTCTTAAAAGTGACACTGTGTGAAATGCTATGACTGATATAAGGGAACCGCTGAATGAAAATGTCTGAGCGCCTCTAACCTACACATGTTGAAGCTGCAGTACCTTACTTGGATGAAAATAAAGCAGGCAGAAGCCTGAGTTAAGCAACATAATACTTTGCATGTTCCTGTTTGTTGTATAATTAACCCTAGAAGACTGTGTCGGGAAGAACCCAGACAGACGTCAGCGCTACAAAAGAGGGGCGTTTGTCACATATAGTGGAGAATGCGGGTCGACACTAAAAAGTCTGTGGGTTTGCAAATAAATGCGGGGGTTTAAAATGACCGCCCAGCTGAACTAAAGTACAGATGCTATGAATGAAGTCTGTCCCACTGCGTATATCAGTTGTGCTTCTAGCATACACAGAGAATGTGCGAGGTGTGGATGTAATAGCACCTTGAGCCCAAACAGAAAACCAAAATGTTTCGCTGAATTTTTTTTTTTAGCATCTAGCAAGTGCTGTTTGTAAAGCTAATGCCTTTTGCTGAAGTGTGTAAATTTGCAGCTAGCAAGTGCTGTATGTAAGTTGCTGAAGTGAGTGAAATTGCAGCTAGCAAATTGTCCCTGCCGGGTTTCTAAAATGGCAGACGTGAAATGTTTGTTTTGCAATGCACGTAATCTTGAAAAACAGTGTTCCTTCAGGCCATACGATGATGATGACGACGACTCGTATGTGGCCCCGGCAGGAGAGCCGTACCCACAGATGAATTTAGTATGCTGGGCCTGTCGTGAAGTAGGTCACATGGAAGATGTGTGCCCCAAAATTTTCAAAGACAAACAGCTGCAAAAGCAAGCAATGCCCTATGAGTGCAAGCAAGATGGAAGCTGATACCAGTGAGTGTGTGCCCAGTACCACTGATATCTCTGGAGCTAATTAAGCAAAAAGAAAGAAGAAGAAAAAGAAAACTGTTCCACAAGTCACAGGGGAAGTGACCGAGCCACTTGAACCTGCGCTGTCAGAAAGGCGCCGAGATGTGCTGCAGACCGGAGTGACCGGCAGAATTGTCACGGGAACAGTGGCAAAGGAAAAGGAGCAACAAAGGGAAGCTAAATCCTTGAACCAGGATAAAGAGGCTTTGGTTTCTGCACTCCAAGCTGCCCGCCATAATTATGAAGTCCTGTGGCAGGATTTGGTGAAGGAGCGAGAATGTTGGATGAAAGAGCGAGAATCGAACACCGAGTTACAGAGGTGTATACTTCCAGCTTACAGGAGTACGAGGCTTTGAAGAAAACAGAGTCTCTCTTACGGAGTGAGCCGGAAGAGGTGACGACTAGGCTGGAAAAGGCCAACACCGTAATTGCCACCATGGATGGAAAACAGATTAAGTCTGACAAATCGATTGCTATCCTAAAACAGAAATACGGGAAGGCTCTACAAGAGGTTCACACGCTCAGCACAGAGGTTAAAATCTCACGCCTGGAGGGCCACGGTCTGAACACAGAGCTGGGAATGTTGAAGCAAACCCATGAGATTGCCCTAAGTGAGTTAGAGACTGTAAAGCAAGAAAATGAGAGTCTGAAATTGGAAAATTCAGATTTGACTGACCAAGCAGAAAAAGTAAAGAAACAGTTGACTCAGGAAAAATTAGAAGTGCAGGAAGCCCTACCGAATGCATTGATGCACACTCAGAGCCAGCACCAGGAAGAAATGGACGCTCTGAGAACAGAATTGGGACATGTATGCACAAAACAGAATTCTCTCGTGGAGGAACTTAACGTTTTGAAAAAGGAGAAAAGCATTAGAATAATTCAGAAGCACTGCAAAGCTCTTATCCAAGGAAGAAGGGAAAGAGAAAATTATCGGCGTAAACGCGCCGCAACTATCATCCAAAGGCTGCCTACAGAGGGATGAAAATTCGTCAGTTTAATCGCCAGAATAAAGCAGCCTGTGTTCTTCAATCATTCTACCATGCCCGCATGGTACGAAACAGGTTCCTCATTATGAAAGGAGCAACTATAAAGATCCAGTCTCTGACTAGGAGGACAAAGAACAGGATTCGCTGTCAAACCCTGAGAAATGCGTCACTGGTTATCCAGCGGTACTTCCGCCTGAATAAATGTAGGCCTCAGGAAAGAGAGGTCCAAGACTACATGCCTGCCGGCTGCAAAGGTAAAATGCCACAGGGTACAGCCGGAGTTAGTGAGGGCCCCATGAATGTGAAGGTGCTCCAGGTAATCAGTGCTTCATCTTCTAAGTACTATATAATTGCCCCAAAGGGAAAATCCCAAATCTCTGAGTGTGATGGTTATGAGAAAATACATGGCAGTAAGAAGTACCATAAAGGTTCAAAGGTTGCAAAGCAAAAGTGTTGAAAGTCAACGCTGGCCATGAATTTTTCCCGATCACGCCACTCTGGGCCACAATATAAAGACAAAGACTATCCGGCCCCAGAGTTCCGTCAGAAGCTAAAGAAACAGTCCAGTCATTTACAGGTTGCAGTGGGTGTTGAAATGAAGTCAGAAGATGTAATGGACTGGAAGTCAAGAAAAAAAAAAAAGTTTGGGAATGACCGATTTTTATGTTATATGAGTGGACTATGTCACTTAACTTTGCAAATAAGCTAGTGTAGTTATGCTATATTTGGCCTTTAGAATAAGCATTTTGAATTTTTGCAATGTTATTTTTTCTCTGTGTTGAAAATGTAGCTAAACTACAAATTAATATACAGGGCTGATGGCCCTTTTTGTTGGTAAATATATGAGGTTCATATTCTAGAGTAGAAAAGAAAAAACCCAGGGAGGTAAAAGAAACTGTCTGGTTTTGTGAGTATATTTAGCATATCCTGGGTTATAAGAATGTGTGCTAGACATTTATTTTTCAAAATAGTTCCCTAATATAGAGCAACAAAATATGTTTGCCAAGTATAGTCTCTTATGACGAAAACTATTGTCCATAATTGCCGTGGAAAAAAAAAAAAAGCCACATATCCTATATAGACAAAGAACAAAAGAGCTATCCGGCACCAGAGTGTGTATCCGTCGGTCTAGATAGCTAATAAAGAAAACAGGTCCAGTCATTTACAGGTTGCAGTGGGGTGTTGAAATGAAGTCAGAAGATGTATGGACTGGAAGTCAAGAAAAAAAAAAAAGTTTGGGATGACCGATTTTATGTATATGAGTGGACTATGTCACTTAACTTTGCAAATAAGCTAGTGTAGTATGCTCTATATTTGGCCTTTTTTAGAATAAGCATTTTGAATTTGTTTTGCAATGTTATTTTTTCTCTGTGTTGAAAATGTAGCTAAACTACAATTAATAATACAGGGCTGATGGCCCTTTTTGTTGGTAATATATGAGGTTCATATTCTAGAGTAAAAAGAAAGAAAAAACCCACGGAGGTAAAAGAAACTGTCTGGTTTTGTGAGTATATTTAGCATATCCTGGGTTATAAGAAATGTGTGCTAGACATTTATTTTTCAAAATGTTCCCTAATATAGAGCAACAAATATGTTTGCCAATAGTATAGTCTCTTATGACGAAAAATATTGTCCATAATTGCCGTGGAAAAAAAAAAAAAGAGTTAATATTCGTGTTGTGAATGTTTAATATTGTACTGGGAGTTAGCTTAAGTATTTCAGGTAGGACGCTCAACCCAGTGAGGTCCATGGTCGCTCACCCAGTAGGTGTGAGCTGGGGAGGGGGGATATGTGAATAGTCCAAAGATGTTAGGCAGCTTCTGCCCCATTTTAGGTCAGAAAGTGGAGTAAATAGTTAAAAAATGATCCATTCCATGCTTCACATTAACTCAGACTGGTGGGGATGGAAAATCCAGACCACAGATTACAATGGGTTAGTTCTCCCCACCTGCTTCCTAATACCTAACAAGGTATTTAGAACAGAGAGGGTTGTTCACTCTCTCTCTTAGAGCCTGGAGGCTGGGGGTATCGCTGCTCCCCGGTATCCAGTTTCGGGGTGGACGGCCCCTCCAGTATCACTACAGCTACCAGAGGATTTGCCTGGACACTGGGACGCTGTTCCCACGACAGAACAGTAAGACAAAACAAATGTTATTGCTGTTGCTCAAAAGACTGTGCTGTATCTAGTGACCTTAAATGAGAGGGCATGTGTGTTAT
>WSYH01012885.1:0-17937 GCA_036426205.1 Ascaphus truei
TCATAATTATATATAGTATATATATCTATATATATCTATAGTTGCACATGATGAAGCCACGTACAAATGAATGGGTGAAGGGTGGGTATCGGGCCAGTGTGGCTTAATCCCTTAATTACCTTGCGGTTAATATCCAATAAGGTGGTTTTAAGGGGTTTATGATTATCGAATGTAATTGCAATGTATTGGCTTTGTATTGGCTATGTGTTTTGTGGGCACGAAAGACAAGGATGTTGCTAGCGATGGGGGCTTCTTATTGATGAGGTCAATAGTACTTTATTATTTTAATATGCTAGTTAATGTGTTAATAATGGGCAAATAATCTATTATCCCTATCTGGATAATAGTTATTTTGACATTATTGTACAGTAGGTGTTGGGGGGGGGGGGGTTGTATGTATTGAATGTATAGGCCAGGTTTATTTTTTTTACATTCAGGATTGGTTTCTTGGTTCTGCGTCTCCTCGGGTATCAGGCTGGTGGTGGACCATAAGTGCGGGAATGAAGCGGTGGTCCACATCCGTGGCGGCAGCGGACCCGTAGTGAGCACTCGTTGAGTTCCCGGACACCGTGGAACCACCCGAGGCCCCGCAGACACCTGTGGGTTGACCCGGGCTCCAGACATCGCAGGCCTACCGTGGGGACCCAATGTGGCCCACGGTGACCACCTGGGGGCCATGGCGCTTGGCGGGACCCACCAACAGGCCTCCAGAATCTGTTTGAAACAAGTTGCGATAGGTCTGTCAGGTGCGCGCCAGCACCGGGGCTCGCGTGGGGCTGGGGTATGAACCCTGTAGTTAAAAGGATAAATCATGTATTTTATGGGGGGGGGCACAGGGGGTGGGTTAATGTATTTAATAAATAGAATGATGCTTATGTGGGGCTTGTGTATTGTTTTTATTGTGGGTACTGGGGGGGGGGGGGTGTATTGGCCCCAACGGGTATGTGGTAGGCCTCCCTGTGTGGTAGTGGGTGAGGGTGGTTAGGCCTCACGGGGTGGGGGGTTAGTGTGGGAGGGTATGTAGGCGTCCCGAGTGGTGGGGGAGGGAGGGTTAACCCCTTAATGACTGTAGCGGTTAATAACCGCTATGGTGATTAAGGGGTTAGGGGACATTACATTGGATGTTTTCATTCTTGTGTCTGTTTTGCAGCAGCGGAGGGGGCATGGAGGATGAACATGAGGATGGCCTTCATCGTGCAGCCAGCAGAAATGGGTGAGTGCTATATGTATTTAATGTTATATTTTTTGTTTATGTATTTAAAATACACAGGGGGTGTATTTTGTTTATTGCAATGTTTATTGGGGGCAAATGTCCCCAATAATGCTATTCTGCCCTAACCCCTCATGCCCTAGCGGCTATACGCTATGGTAATGAAGCAGCATTTAGTATTTTAATAATATTGGGGGGAAGCAAGGGTCCCCTGAGCTGAACGCATTGATTTGGGGCTCAGAACCCCCTGCTTCCGAGTTACAGGCCCGGTTTGGGGGCATCGGTTACAGTGTCACCGCCATATTTATAGCGGACACGGCGCGAATGGGACGCTATAAAGATGGCGGCGACACTGCCACCCGATGACACATACCGGGGCCTGTAACTCGGGAAGCCGGGGTCCCTGGTCCCAAAGCAATGCGGTTCAGCTCAGGGACCCCCTGCTCACAGTACACTATTATTAAAAATACATTCATGCTGCTTCGTTACCGTAGCACATAGCCGCAAAGGTAGGAATGAGTGTTATTTATATATGTGTTTTAGTCATAGTGTAGATGTGCAGAGGGTCTCCGGAGCTGACCGCTTGGTTTTAGGTCCGGGACCCCCTGCTTTCGAGATACAGGCCCCTTTATGGGGTGCCGGTATCCCTCTGCTTTGTTTACATTCTGCGGTCACGTGATCGGGACCTTTAAATGCAGAGGGATACCGGCACCTCATAAAGGGGCCTGTATCTCGGGAGCAGGGGTCCCCGGACTGAAACCAATGCGGTTCAGCTCCGGAGACCCCCTGCACATGTACACTAGGAGTCAAAGTTGTTTAAAATAATTTATATTTTGCCGATGTTTGCGCTGAGAGCGCGGCTGGTCTCTCGCTGCAAAACCTCGGCAAAAGGCCAATCGGCAGGTTAGGGAGCCAGGTGTTTCGCGCACAGGCTCATCGCAGTTTGCTTTCGCAGTGATTCGGCGGGATCGGATGGATTCGCGCCATGAATACTGCGAGGGCAAATGCGCCAATAAGCTTCCCATCATTTTTTTGCTTTTGCGCGCCTACTCATGACCTATTGTACTCCCTTTCTGCTTCGTCACTTTAGGTTGTGGGCTTAACGCGTCATCGTTTTTTCCATATTACAAAATAATTTTTTGACTTACTCCACGCCATAAATAAGGCATATCGGCAACCACTTGGATTGCATTTTGGCGCTTACTCATAGAGCCATTAATACTAAACACTCTTCTTTTATTCAGGCTTCTAGAAACATGAAAGAATAATTTTGACATATTTAGATAAGATAAAGCCACGCTATACACTAAGTGTTTTTTTCCCCAATGATACGATATTTTTTGTGAAACTTAATGACTTATGTATCCATTGTGCAGGGTTGTTCGTTTAGTTACAAATCGTGAAATAAATACTTCATATAGGCGTACCGTCTTTATGGATTTACAGACAGAATATATTTTTAAACAGGTTCTCTAGATCAGGGGTGCGCAAATTTTTGTTGCTGCGCCCACCTGCCTGCTCTCCTTCGTTCTCACGCCCCACCATTACCGGGGCGGCAAAAAAATGTGGCGCACCCCTGCTTCGCGTATCCTCAGTTTAGGAAGTATATGCTTATTAGATGGTAGTGCTAGAAATATGCAATGGTGTTCTACTAGTTTCTAGGTAGAACTAGTTTACACTATACCTCTTGAATAAAGCCCCTGAGATGCAATGACCATCAGTTTGGAGAACGTGTTGCATGGCACGATGGTTTTTTAGGATGACATGAGGTACTGTCTACTTTTCTATTTTCAATTCAGAGTACCCCGATTATTTAACTATTTTCACACTTCCCTTTAAATTTATAAAGGGGATTTTATTTGATATGTTCCATTTTTTATTTTTGTAGCATTACAAGTTTATAAATCTTTCTAAATACACTCAGGACACAAAGTAAGTTAGGGCAGTTAAAAAAAAAAAGTGACACAATTCTCCACCATACAATGTACAGCAAATAAAAACCAACTTCGGAGCACATTCTGTGGCATATTGTAGCTTGTAGGCCAGTGTTTTGGAAGCCTCGGGTTCCGCGGGCATCCCTAAAGCATTCCATGCATTTCAGGTCATTTGAAAATGCTTCTAAATACAGAAGAATTTAGAATGCATATGATCTCAGACGCGCTATTAGAGGTGGTTGGGGTTCCTTACAATGCATTGATCTCAGACGCGCTATTAGATTGGGTTGGGGTTCCTTACAATGCATTGATCTCAGACACGCTATTAGGAGGGTTGGGGTTCCTTACAATGATCTGATTAGCCACGACTCCATTAGAGGGTTGGCGTTCCTTACGAAGATCTGATCTCATATGCTATTAGAGAGGGTTGGGACTGTCTTACAAGGCATCTGCTCTCAGATGCTATAAGAGAGTGTCGGGTTCCCAGAATTTCACAATATAAATTATAGGGCTCCTTACAAAAAAAAGTTGAAAAAAAAACAGTTGTGGGATCATGTTAAAATGGATAAGAAGCAAAAAGTGATGCACTGAGTGCTTACGTGAATGTCACTACCCAGAATCCCTGGCTGCAGTGGTAGCATTGTATGAGAAGAGAATGGGGAAGGCAGGGCTGTGGACCTGTCTGACGCGAATGTGCTTGCGGTGATTTTTAATTTGATTAAAATACACAAGTTTGCCCAGATGGACCAATGTGTAAAAATCTATAGTAGATATTAATTACAATCTAAGCCACTAGATATAATCTAGATTCATTTTTATACCTTGAAGACAGACGTGAAGACACATAGCAATCAAAAACGAACAAATAAATATCAATCAAATCTTTGCCAAAAATATTATTTCTTATGTAATGCTATTAGTTGCTATTATTGGTTGAAATATGCCAGTGTTTTTCTCTTCGTCATTTGATTGAAGAATAGCATAACATTTGCAGGACAAATATTATTCTTTATTATTCAATGAAATCATTTGCCCAGCTACTGCCAAAGAACATGAAAGTGCTACACAGCCCTCATTAACAACCATGACTTTACACAATAAAATCTGGGACCGAGAATGGGGAATGGCCTTTATTCTGGTATAAAAACTGCATCTTACATACTCAGTTTTACATAAACCTTTAGCTGACGCTTCAGTTGTAATGTTATGGGGGTTTTGTATAAGGCATAAACATGGCATAAGTGAAGAGAATATGATCAGGGATTACGAGACACCAGTATTTAACTATACCACTGCAGAGAAACCCGAAAAATGCCCACAAGCAGAGAAACCCGCAACATAATTCCCTCACCACCTGCAGAGAACCCGCTAACATAATGCCTCACCATTCTCTGATATGTATTCATTTTATATGGGGATTGGGAACGATTTAACAACATTAGAGATGATTGGTGATTCCTCTAATTTGTTTAAATATTCGGGGTATATAGCAATGACAGATACTCAGCTCTGTGCAGAGACTGCGGGCCCCAGGAGTTTACAATCCCATTGTTGGTGCCAGAAGCAATTTGCTACGGTCAGAAGAAGTTGGCACTACATGTAGGTAGTAAAACTGATATGCTATTACCAAAGTGCATTCCCATTGGACATCTTACTGGGGGAGTTAGAAAAAGAAATGTGAATAATTTATATATTAAAGATCTGATGCGCCATATAAATGGAATCTTGACAGAGAAAGAAATTGGGACAGCATTTCTATAGAGACCCATTCAGTGGTACAATTGTTCAGTGCTGAATGTCATTATACCAAAGGGAATAGTGCTTATATACAGGCAAAGCAGCAATCTTTTAAAAATAGACGCTCAAATTGTTAAACAAATGTACTCTAGTATTAGTGAAACTATACAAAATGTACCATTGAGATTTCTTACTTCTGCGAGAGGAGACTGCCACCTTGTTGATTTGTGATTATACAACATTAAACAGATTAAGTACATTGACGTTCTTACATATTGCATGTGTAACATAATGTGTGGAAAGTCTGGCCTGGATTTCCATCACACTAAATGATTGGAGTCAGTGGAAAGTATGAAACCCCACGTTAAAGACACAAATGCAAGAATGAGGAATGCACTGCTGCCAGCATTACAAATGACATCCACAAATCCCGATAGCTACCTCCGGCTCCCAGACAAGTCAACTCACATTGTTTTTGTGTGAGCGTCTCAGATACTTCAAAAAGCGCTTCAATGATCACGAACGTACATTCTGTTAAACGGGCTGGTCTTTCCTTAGTAGAGAAAGTGAACTAATGGAATGGCTCTATATGTTAGGCTAAATGAGTTGATTCGTTTAACAAATCAGCAAAGAGAAAAATAATATAATATATATATATATTTATTAGATATATATATCTATATATATAGAAAAAAATAATATATATATATATTATATATATTATATATATATATATATATATCTATATATATATATAACAGGCATACCCGGTTTAAGGACCACTCACGTTAAGTACCTCGCGAGTAAGTACATCTCGCTAATAGGCAAACAAGGCAGCTTCACGCATGCGCCTATCAGCACGTCCTGAACAGCAATACCGACTCCCTACTGTACTGAAGCTATGCGCAAGCGGGGGGAGAGACTATAGAGCCTGTTACAAATGTATTATTTACATCAGTTATGCAGTATATGATGATTGCAGTAAAGTACATGCATCGAACGTGTGGGGGGGAAAAGGGTAGGATTCACTTAAGTACATTTTCGCTTTACATACATGCTCCGGTCCCGGTAGCGCGTAATCGGGGGGGTAGCCGAAGAGATATAGAAGAATAGAAACACACACATCAACACACCACAGCACCACACAAAAACCAGCACCACAAACTACCACACAAACGAACACACACACACACACACACACACACACACCACACACTACAACACACAACGACACACACACCACACCACATATATACAAGAATGAGTATAGGTGCGCAAAAAGATCAATATAAAACAATACAAATGATGTCCAAAAGTGCTGCCAGTGTCTTAGGTCTCACACAAAGACCAAACTAAACACAAAGCAATAGACAGTTATACATGGGTGCAAACAGTGTAGACAAACAGTGGGTGGTAGTCACTGAGAATACAACTATCAAAAAAGTTCCTGATAGGATGTGAGTGTAAAGTCCCCACTAGTCCTATCAGGAACTTTTTTTGATAGTTTGTATTCACAGTGACTACCCCCCACTGTTTGTCTACACTGTTGCATCCTATGTCTAACTGTCTATTGCTTATGTGTTAGTTTGGTCTTTGTGTGAGACCTAAGACACTGGTAGCACTGTGTGTATGTACAGTTGTGTGAAAAAAAAGTACACCCTCTTTGAATTCAATGGTTTTACATATCAGGACATAATAACAATCCTTAGAAGGTCTTAAAATAGGTAAATAAACCTCAGATGAACAACACACACATGACATATTACACCGTGTCATAATTTATTTAACAAAAAAATAAGCCAAATGGAGAAGAAGTATGGGGCTATGCAGAGAGCAGGCGTATTTCGAAATTCGCCATTGTTGGAGGAAAATCGCACAGAAAGCAGCAGAAAATGGCGAGTTCCGAAAAAAGCCGCCAATTTTTCTTTTCTATTTGTAAAACTAGCCTCGCGGCTGCGAGAACCTCAATCTCGCCAAAAGTTTTAAAAATTATCCTATGCAGGAAGGCGCGAACGGCATTAGCGGTCGTTCGCGCAATAAAAAATGGCGCGATTGTCCTCCGTTTTGCCTCCAACAAAAAGACTGCCGTATCGCGGCCATTGCAAAGGGAAAGAAAAAAAAAAGGCGCAAATTTGCTTTACACAGTTTTTGAAGCGCGCATCTCGCCATTTAAACTCGCACAGAATCGCTTGAATAGCATAAAGACTAGCAAGAATTCGCCACTTCTCTGCATTATGGAGATTTACAACTCTCCAACAAAACTACCTTGGTTAATAATCGACAATTTTGAAGTCGCTGCTCTCTGCATAGGCGCCTCATGTGTTGACAAAACTCTAAATAAACCCTTATGTTCCGAGTAGGAATAAGGTGCTAAGTAGCAGAGAAGGTGCTGTAATCAAGCCCTTGATTAAGGGACACAGCAGAGTGTGAGCCACCTCTATATAAAAGACCAAAGTTTTAGCAGGTTGCTGGTCTGGAGCATTCAGGTGTGTGTTTAACACAATTCCAAGGAGGAAAAGACATCCAGCAACTGTTCTTAGAGAAGAATTGTTGCTGCCCCATCACATCGGGAAGGGTTTATAAGGCATTCCAACAATTTAAAGTCCTCATTCTTACAGCTGAAAAAGATTATTCAAAATTGGAAAAAACATTCAAGACAGTTGCCAATCTTCCCAGGAGTGACGTGTGCAGCAAGGATCACCCCAGCGGACGCCGTTTGCAATGGCTCAGAGAGAATTGCAAAAAAACCACAGAGGGACATTCTCAGACGGTCTAGCAGGCCTCCAGTTAGCAGTTATGTAAATGTTAAAGTCCGAGGTGCATGCAGCGGGAGAAGCAAAGGAGTCAGGAAGCTTGAACGGAGCTCTGGCCTCACTCCCTGTTTTTAAAAAAAAAACGAAAATAGCAAAAATGCAACGGACTGACATAACAACACCACCTCTATACTAACTAAACATCACAGGATGTCAAAAAAGATAGCTAAACCCCTTTAAAAAAAGGGGCTCCAGAGTATTTTGGCAGAGTAAACGAGCAGGGCCACGGCGGCAAGGGCACCCACCCAGCCGCAGGCTAGGATAGACGAGGAATCGGGGAGGAGGGGGGAGGATACAGGGGAGGATCAGGGTCTTTCTGCCGTAAGCGCTGCGATTTGAACGACTATATTACAGACTTAAAATCCATTGACAGGCTGAAATTAGAGCCCGGCGGAAGGAGAGGAGAGGGCAGAGCCTGGGGGCAAGAACGCAGGAGCTTGGAAGTGAAGGTGGATGCTCAACGCCAAGGTGGGCTGCGCAATACAAAAAGACAGCGGAACATGCGGCAGGACGCAATTAACGAATTAAAAGGACAGACAAGAAGAGCAGAAGGAAAACCGCGGCCGACGCAATAATCGCCTACGGGCCCGTCCCAGAGTCTGTGGGAGACTGGGAGGAGTTCGTGCCGGGTTTTGGATCGCCCATATGTGCCCGGATTCCCCGCAAGATAAACTGGGAAGTGATAGAGCAATCCGGGCGCTCCGGTTCAAAACAACAACCAACAGAACGACCCTCCCGCGGGGAAATTTATAGTGAGGCTCCATCACTATAAGACCAGGGAATGCGGTGCTTGCAGCACGCAAGGAATGCACCCTTGAGGAGACAATTTGAGGGCACCAAAATTGCAGTATTTCCAGGACATTGCCCCCCCCCCATTACATTCAGCCCGGAAGAAGAGATGCTGTGGGCCCATAAATAATGACTCAGGGATAAGGCCCACCGCTACCGTGGCTGTTTCCTTCGGGCTGATGTGACTTAAAAATGGACGCCCCCATCAGTTATGAACGGCCCCTGGAGAAGGTGTGAGCGTTCCTTAAGAAGCTGGGGCTGCGGGGCTGACTCCCCCCACGGGCCTCCGAGACGGAAAAGAGCCGGCCCCGGGGACCATCATGGACCACAGTCGGGAAGCACAGCTGATGAAGGGGCCACTCTAGGATTGAGGGAAAACGTTATAATTACTATGTTCCCCCACAGTTTGGCTTTCTAAAGTGCAGTTTAATGTTCAAAAAAGTCAAGAAATATATACCTGCCAGGACTAAGGACCTCGCACCTACCCCCCCTTTACCCGGAGCTGGTGTATGCCGCATACCCGGGAGTCGCGGCACATGTTAAAAAACACTCTGTGGACTTACCTGTTGGAGATGGCAGGGGCACCCAAGATGGCGGAGAATAGCGCAGGCCCATGGAACGCAGAACCAGGAAAGGCTCGGGAAGATCGAGGAGGTGGGTGAGAGGTGAGAAAGGGGAAGCCAAGTAGATGATGCCGTTACGCGTCGGTTGAAGTTACAAATCCAAAATGGAGTCCAGGGAAATAAGTAACCGAAGGGGAGGGACACGGTAAGCGGGCCCATCTTGGAGGGTGGAGGAGAGCAGAGGAGGATCCTGGCCGAGACGTCATCTTGAGGAGAAGGAAGCAAGCGCCGGCGAGTGAGGGAGCCGACCATGAAGAGGCAGGGACACCGGGCAGCAGCGGATGATCACAGACCCTGCACACAGACCAGGAAGCCGGAGAGACGGCGACGGGGCACAGCACCACGCGGATCGACATGGACGCACCGTGCGGACAATAAAAAGAATTTTGGGGATGTGATTACATACGGAGTGAGGGGGGCGGCAGTGGGGAGAGAGGAGAGAAGCTCGGTCCGCAGGAGAAGATCGAGAAGGAAGAAAATAAGAAACAGATAAGAGGGCCGGGTGTAGCGCAGATAGGGTGGGTAATAGAGGGAGGAGAGAGAGGGGAAAGTGATGTTGGAAAGAAGGGGGGGACGTGTAATAGGGCGCGATAGGATGGCGGTAGGTGTAAGTAGATTAAGTAGGTGGTTTAGGGTAGGTGGCGAGATAGAAGGAGGGGGAAGCGAGGTAGCTGGGTTGGAGGGAGGGACCGGAGAGAGAGGGGAGAGGAGGAGTAGGAGGTGTGAAGTAGAGAGGAGTAGAGTAGGAGTAGGTTATCGGGGAAAGAAAGGAGGGGGATGTGAAATAGGGAAGGTAAAGAGAAGGTTAGCTTAAGAGAAGAAGTTCTGGAAATGTGGGAGAGGGATCAGAGACGGGGAAGTGTAAATAAGAGAAAATAGAGGTGAGAAGGTTATATACACACCACAAGAAGATTAGAAGGGAGGGATTAGAACTGGCCGTAGTAGATCAAAAGCCCCGTGAACCAATATAGGCTCGATTCCGGGTTGTACAGTGGCTTCATCATGCAACTATATATATATATATATATAGATATATATATCTATATATATCTATAGTTGCACGATGAAGCCACTGTACAAATGAATGGGTGAAGGGTGGGTATCGGGCCAGTGTGGCTTAATCCCTTAATTACCTTTGCGGTTAATATCCAATAAGGTGTTTAAGGGGTTAATTGATATCCGAATGTAATTGCAATGTATTGGCTTTGTATTGGCTATGTGTTTTGTGGGCAACGAAAGACAAGGATGTTGCTAGCGATGGGGGCTTCTTATTGATGAGGTCAATAGTACTTTATTTATTTTAATATGCTAGTTAATGTGTTTAATAATGGGCAAATAATCTATTATCCCTATCTGGATAATAGTTATTTTGCACATTATTGTACAGTAGGTGTTGGGGGGGGGGGGTTGTATGTATTGAATGTATAGGCCAGGTTTATTTTTTTTACATTCAGGATTGGTTTCTTGGTTCTGCGGTCTCCTCGGGTATCAGGCTGGTGGTGGACCCATAAGTGCGGGAATGAAGCGGTGGTCCCACATCCGTGGCGGCACCGCGGACCCGTAGTGAGCACTCGTGAGTTCCCCGGACACCCGTGGGAACCACCCGAGGCCCCGCAGACACCTGTGGGTCTGACCCGGGGCTCCCAGACATCGCAGGCCTACCGTGGGGACCCAATTGTGGCCCACGGTGACCACCTGGGGGCCATGGCGCTTGGCGGGACCCACCAACAGGCCTCCAGAATCTGTTTGAAACAAGTTGCTGATAGGTCTGTCAGGTGCGCCGCCAGCACCCCGGGGCTCGCGTGGGGCTGGGGTATGAACCCTGTATGTAAAAGGATAAATCATGTATTTAGGGGGGGGGGGGCACAGGGGGTGGGTAATGTATTTAATAAATAGAATGATGCTTATTGTGGGGCTTTGTATTGTTTTTATTGTGGGTACTGGGGGGGGGGGTGTATTGGCCCCAACGGTATGTGGGTAGGCCTCCCTTGTGGGTAGTGGGTGAGGGTGGTTAGGCCTCACGGGGTGGGGGGTTAGTGTGGGAGGGTATGTAGGCGTCCCGAGTGGTGGGGGAGGGAGGGTTAACCCCTTAATGACTGTAGCGGTTAATAACCGCTATGGTGATTAAGGGGTTAGGGGACATTACATTGGATGTTTTCCATTCCTTGTGTCTGTTTTGGGCAGCAGCGGAGGGGCATGGGCAGGATGAACATGAGGATGGCCTTCATCTGGCAGCCAGAAATGGGGTGAGTGCTATTTGTATTTAATGTATTTATCTTGTTTATGTATTTTAAATATACACAGGGGTGTATGTTGTTTATTTGCATGTTTATTGGGGCAATGTCCCCAATAAATATGCTATTCTGCTGCCCTACCCCTTCATTGCCCTAGCGGCTATACGCTATGGTAATGAACAGCATTTATGTATTTAATAATATTGTGCGGAAGCAAGGGTCCCCTGACTGAACCGCATTGATTTGTGGCTCAAGACCCCCTGCTTCCAGTTACAGGCCCCGGTTTGGGGCATCGGTTACAGTGTCCCCGCCATATTTATAGCGGACACGGCGCATGGACGCTATAAAGATGGCGCACACTGCCACCGTCCCACCGGTGCCTACCGTAACTCGGGAAGCCGGGTCCCTGGTCCACAAACAGGCGGTTCAGCTCAGGACCCCCTCTCACAGTACACTATTATTAAAAATACTTTCATGCTGCTTCGTTCCCGTAGCACATAGCCGCAAAGGTAAGGATGTAGTGTTTATTATATATGTGTTTAGTCATAGTGTAGATTGTCAGAGGTCTCCGAGCTGAACCGCTTTGGTTTTAGGTCCGGGACCCCCTGCTTTCCGGATCACCCCTTTAGGTGGGTGCCGGTATCCCTCTGCTTGTTTCAATTCTGCGGTCAGTGATCGGACCTTTAAATGCAGAGGGATACCGGCACCTCATAAGGGCCTGTATCTCGGGAAGCAGGGGGTCCCCGGACCTGAAACCAATGCGGTTCAGCTCCGGAGACCCCCTGCCAGTACACATAGGAGTCAAAGTTGTTTATAAATAATTTATATTTTGCCGATGTTTGCGCTGAGAGCGCGGCTGGTCTCTCTGCTGCAAACACCTATCGGCAGAAAAGGCCAATCGGCAGGTTATCGGGAGCCAGGCTGTTTCGGCACAGGCTCATCGGCAGTTTTGCTTTCGCAGTGATTCGGCAGGGATCGGCATGGATTCGGCCCTTACTGAATACTGCGAGGGCAAATCGCCAAAATAAGGCCTATCGGCAACCCTTGGCGATTGCACTTTTTCGGCGCTTACTGCATAGAGCCCATAATCACTAAACCACTCTTCTTTTATTCAGGCTCTTCTTAGAAACATGAAAGGGAATTTTGACATTTATTTAGATAAAGATAAAGCCACGGCAATAATACATCTAAGTGTCTTTTTTCCCCCAATGATAATCGATGGTATTTTTTTGTGAAACTTAATGACTTACTGTATCCATTGTTGCAGGGTTGTTCGTTTAGTTACAAATCTGTGAAAATAAATACTTCAACTATAGGCGATACCGTCTTTATTTGGATTTACAGAATATATTTTTAAACAGGTTTCTCTAGATCAGGGGTGCGCAAATTTTTGTTGCTGCGCCCACCTGCCTGCTCTCCTTCGTTCTCACGCCCCCATTACCTCGGGGCGGCAAAAAAAATATTGTGCGCACCCCTGCTCTAGCGCTATCCTCAGTTTAGGAAGTATTATGCTTATTATGATGTAAGTGCTAGAAATATGCAATGGCTGTTCTCTAGTTTTCTAGGTAGAACTAGTTTACACTATACCTCTTGAAATAAAGCCCCTGAGATGCAATGCCATCAGTTTGGAGAACGTGTTGCATGGCACGATGGTTTTTAGATGACATGAGTACTTCTACTTTTCTATTTTCAAATTCAGAGTACCCCGATTATTTAACTATTTTACAATTCCCTTTTAAATTTATAAAGGGGATTTATTTGAATATTGTTTCCATTTTTTTATTTTGTAGCATTACAAGTTTATAAATCTTTCTAAATACACTCAGACACAAAGTAAGTTATGGGCAGTAAAAAAAAAAGTGACAACAATTCTCCACCATACAATGTACAGCAAATAAAAATACCACTTCGGAGCACATTCATGTGGCATATTGTAGCTTGTAGGCCAGTGTTTTTAGGAAGCCTCGGGTTCCGCGGGCATCCCTAAAGCATTCCATGCAATTTTCAGGTCATTTGAAAATGCTTCTAAATACAGAAGAATTTAGAATGCATCTGATCTCAGACGCGCTATTAGAGGGTTGGGGTTCCTTACAATGCATCTGATCTCAGACGCGCTATTAGATTGGGTTGGGGTTCCTTACAATGCATTTGATCTCAGACACGCTATTAGAGAGGGTTGGGGTTCCTTACAATGCATCTGATCTCAGACGCTCCATTAGAGAGGGTTGGCGTTCCTTACGATGCATCTGATCTCATATGCTATTAGAGAGGGTTGGGACTTCTTACAAGGCATCTGCTCTCAGATGCTATAAGAGAGTGTTCGGGTTCCCCAGAATTTCACAATATAAATTATAGGGCTCCTTAACAAAAAAAAGTTGAAAAAACAGTTGTAGGGATCCATGTTAAAATGGATAAGAAGCAAAAAGTGATGCACTGAGTGCTTACGTGAATGTCACTACCCAGAATCCCTGGCTGCAGTGGTAGCATTGTATGAGAAGAGAATGGGGAAAGGCAGGGCTGTGGACCTGTCTGAGACGCGAATGTGCTTGCGTGATTTTTTAATTTGATAAAATACACAAGATTTTCCCAGATGACCAATGTGTAAAACATATAGTAGATATTAATTACAATCTAAGCCACTAGACTATAATCTAGATTCATTTTATACCTTGAAGACAGACGTGAAGACACATAGCAATCCAAAAAAGAACAAATAAATATCAATCAACTCTTTGCCAAAAATATTATTTCTTATTAATGCTATTATTGCTATTATTGGTTGAAATATGCCTCGTGTTTTTCTCTTCGTCATTTGATTTGAATGAAGCATAACATTTGCAGGACAATATATTATTCTTTATTATTCACTGAAATCATTTGCCCAGCTTACCTGCACAGAACATGAAAGTGCTAAACATCTCCCTCATTAAACCATGAATGCTTTACAAATAAAACTGGGACCTCAGAATGGTGAATGGCCTTTTATTCTGGTATAAAACCTGCACTAACATACTCATGTTTTACATTAACCTCTTCAGCTGACGCTTCCAGTTGTAATGTTATGGGGGTTTTGTAGTCAGCTAAACATGACTAATGTGAAGAGAATAATGCATCAGGGATTACGAGACACAGTATATTACTATACCACTGCAGAGAACCCGCTAACATAATGCCCTCACCACTGCAGAGAACCCGCTAACATAATGCCCTCACCACTGCAGAGAACCCGCTAACATAATGCCCTCACCATTCTCTGATCTGTATTCCTTTTATAGGGAGTTGGAAGATTTAAACATTAGAGATGATTTGTGATTCCTCTAATTTGTTTAAATATTCCGGGGTATATAGCACTGACAGGATACTCAGCTCTGTGCAGAGACTGCGGCCCCAGGAGTTTACAATCCATTGTTTGGTGCCAGAAGGCAATTTGCTCACGGTCAGAAGAAGTTGGCACTACTGTAGGTAGTAAACTGATATGCTATTACCAAAGTGCATTCCCATTGGACATTTACTTGGGGGAGTTAGAAAAAGAAATGTGCATAATTTATTATATTAAAGATCTGATGCGCCATATAAATGGAAATCTTAGGACAGAAGAAATTGGGACAGCATTCTATAGAGACCCCATTCAGTGGTACAATTGTTCAGTGCTGAATGTCAAATTATACCCAACATGAATAGCTGCTATAAAGGCAAGCAGCAATCTTTTAAAAATAGACGCTCAAATTGTTAAACAAATGTACTCTAGTATTAGTGAAGCTATACAAAATGTACCATTGAGATATTCTTACTTTCTGCAGAGGAGACTGCCACCTTTGTGATTTGTGATGTCATAACATTAAACAGATTAAGTACATTGTACGTTCTGTACATATTGCAATGTTAACATAATGTGTGGAAAGTCTGGCCTGGATTTCCATCACACTACTGATTTGGAGTCAGTGGACAGGTATGAAACCCCACAGTTAAAGAACAAATGCAAGAATGAGGAGGAATGCACTGCTGCCAGCATTACAAATGACATCACAAATCCAAGATAGCTACCTCCCGGCTCCCAGACAAGTCAACTCACATTGTTTTTTGTGTGAGCGCTCTCAGATACTTCAAAAGCGCTTCACTGATACACGCAAGTACATTTCTGTTAAACGGGCTGTCTTTCCTTATCAGAGAAAGTGAACTAGGAAAGTGAACTAATGGTAAGGCGTCATATGTTAGGCTAAATGTAGTTGATCGTTTAACAAAATCAGGCAAGAGAAAAATAATATATATATATATATAATCTATTATATATATATATCATAATATAGAAAAAATAATATATTATATTTATATATATTTATATATATATATATATATCTATATATATTATATACAGGCATACCCCGGTTTAAGGACACTCACTTTAAGTACACTGCGAGTAGTACATCTCGCTCAATAGGCAAACGGCAGCTCACGCATGGCCCTATCAGCACGTCCTGAACAGCAATACCGACTCCACTCTGTACTGAAGCTATGCGCAAGCGGGGAGACTATAGAGCCTGTTACAAATGTATTATTTACATCAGTTATGCACGTATTATGATTGCAGTACAGGACATGCATCGATACGTGCGGGAAAAGGGTAGTGATTCACTTAAGTACATTTTCGCTTTACAACAGCTCCGTGCCCATTGCGTACGTTAATGCGGGGGTATGCCGGTAAGAGAGAAGAAGAGAGAAAGAGAAGACGACACACACACACCCAACACACACAAACCACAACACACACACCACACACACCACACACAACACAACACACACCCACACACACACACACACACACACACAACACACAACACACACACACACACACATATACAAGAATGAGATAGGTGCGCAAAAAAGACAATAAAATACCTACAAATGATGTCCAAAAGTGCTGCCAGTGTCTTAGGTCTACACAACGACCAAAACAAACACATAAGCAATAGACAGTTATACATAGGGTGCAAACAGTGTAGACAAACAGTGGGTGGTAGTCACTGAGAATACAAACTATCAAAAAAGTTCCTGATAGGAGTGAGTGTAAAGTTCCCACTAGTCTATCAGGAAATTTTTTGATAGTTGTATTCACAGTGACTACCCCCCACTGTTTGTATACACTGTGTGCATCCTATGTCTAACTGTCTATTGCTTATGTGTTGTTTGGTCTTGTGTGAACCTAAAGAACTGGTAGCACTGTGTGTATGTACAGTTGTGTGAAAAAAAAAGTACACCCTCTTTGAATTCAATGGTTTACATATCAGGACATAATACAACCTTAGCAGGTCTTAAATTAGGTAAATACAACCTCAGATGAACAAACAACACATGAATATTACACCGTGTCATAATTTATTTAACAAAATAAAGCCAAAAATGGAGACGCTATGGGGGCTATGCAGAGAGCAGCGCTATTCGAAATTCGCCATTGTTTTGGGAAGGAGAAAATCGACAGAAAGCAGCAGAAAATGGCGAGTTCCGAAAAACGCGCCAATTTTTCTTTCTATTTGTAAAAACGCCTCGCGGCTGGCGAGAAAACTCAATCTCGCCAGTTTTAAAAATTATTCCTTATGCGGAGAGGGCGAACGGCATCTAGCGGCTGTTCGCCGCCAATATTAAAATGGCGCGATTGTCCTCCGTTTTGCCGCCAAAAAAAACTGGCCGTCGCGGCCATTGCAAAGGGAAAAAAAAAAAAAGGCGCAAATTTGTTTAACACATTTTTGAAGCGGCGCATCTCGCCAATTTAAACTCGCCACACGCATCCATGTTTAAACATAGCAGAATTCGCATTTTCTGCATATGGAGATTAAAACTCTCCAAAAAAGCTACTTTTTAATAAATTCGCCAATTTTAAAATTCGCTGCTCTCTGCATAGGCCCCTGTGGTTAAAAACTAAATACACCATTCGCTTCCATAGGAATTAAGATGCTAAGTAGCAGAAAGGTGCTGTAATCAAAGCCCTTGATTAAGGGATATCAGCAAGTGGACCACCTCTATAAAAGCCAAAGTTTTAGCAGTTTGCTGGTCTGGAGCATTCAGGGTGTGTGTTAAAACACAATTCCAAGGAGGAAAAGACATCAGCCAATGTTCTAGAGAAGCACATTGTTGCTGCATCAATTTGGGAAGGGTTATAAGGCCATTCCAAACAATTTAAAGTCCATCATTCTACAGTGAAAAAGATTATTCAAAATTGGAAAAAACATTCAAGACAGTTGCCAATCTTCCCAGGAGTGGACGTGCCAGCAAATCACCCCAAGGACAGACGTGCAAGGCTCAGAGAATTGCACAAAAAAACCCAAAGAGTACATCTCGACTCTACAGGCCTCAGTTAGCATGTTAAAATGAAAGTCGAGGTGCATGCGGGAAGCAAGGAGCATGGAAGCTTGAACTGAGAGCTCTGTGCCTCACTCCCTGTTTTTAAAAAAAAAACGAATAGCAAAACTGGCAAGACTTGAACAAACAACTACCACCTTTATCCTTTCTTTATCTTCACCCCCCTTTTCTCCCCTTTCCCTTTTCCTCTTTACTTCATCCTACACAGTAGAATGTCCCCGCCTGCACTGTGTCACAATATTT
>WSYH01012886.1:0-17934 GCA_036426205.1 Ascaphus truei
GCCCGAACGCGCTAGCGCGGGAGGAGCAGCATACCGACAACAACCGGGACACAGATGTCTCCCGAGCGCACTTCCCCTCCCCCTCCGCAGCACAACCCGCCCCCCCCCCCCCCCCCACGTGCAGCACGCGGCAGCACTAGCCCTCACCCCCGTTCAGGGACCGGCGCGTGTTCAGTCCACTCCCCTCCATACACCGGCATGCCCCCCGCCCCCCCCCCCCCCCCCCCCCCGCAAGTCAACCGTCTGATTTATTTATATATATTTATATATATATAATGTGTGTGTGTGTGTGTGTGTTGTGTGTTGTGTTGTGTGTTGTGTGTTGGTGTGTGTGTGTGTGTGTGTGTGTGTGTGTGTGTGTGTGTGTATGTATTATATGTATATATATATGTGGTGTGTGTGTGTGGTTTGTTGTGTCTCTTCTTTGTGGTGTTGTGGTTGTGTGTGTTTTGCTCATGTGTGTGTGTGTGTGTGTGTGTGTGTCTCTCTCTCTCTCTCTTCATCTCTCTCTCCTGTGTTGTGTGTGTTGTCTCTCTCATCTCTCTCTCGGGCAGGCGCGGCGCGCGGGGAGTGAGAGCGAGTAAGAGGAGAAGCAGGGAAGGAAATACATGCGAGGCGGGAGGGTGAGACGGAAAGGAGGAAATACATGGGATGGGGGCTCTTGGTGTGAACATGGGGTGGCGTCGGGCATACCGCTGACACGGGGGGGCCTGCTTAAAATGTTTCCCGGGCCCCCGATTTCTGTGGCGGCAGGGGCTACTGGCGTCCCGGGCCCTGTAGTCAGGGGGCCGGCCCCTGCCGCGCGTGCACCTCGATAATATCCCGTCACCTTGGGCTGACAGGATTTAGCGCACTCGCGATGCGCCAGGCAGCATGTGGCACGCTGTCAGGATTTTTTTTGGGCCCGCAGCAAGCTCTATACGAGCTTGCAAAGCGAGGCCCGCCTCTTCCTGCATGGAGCATGTGGTGAGTACTGCTCCATGCCTTTCTTGCTTCCCCTTGCCCCCCTGCTCCGATTCCCCCCCGCCAGTTCACCCCCCCTTCTGATTTCCCATGTTGTATTGATGTGTCTGAGTGTGTGTGAGAGAGACTGAGAGAGTGTGAGGAGTGTGAAGAGTGTGAGAGAGTGTGAAGAGTGTGAGAGAGTGTGAAGTGTGAGAGTGTGAGAGTGTGAGAGTGTGAGAGTGTGAGAGTGTGAGAGTGTGTGAGTGTGTAAGTGTGAGAGTGTGTGAGTGTGTAAGTGTTTGTGAGAGAGGCTGTTTGAGGAGAGAGTATAGAGATCAGAGTGTTGAGGATGAGAGAGAGTAACAGTTTTTGAGAGAGAGAGAGAGACATGTTTTGAGAGAGAGAGACAGTGGGTTTTAGAGAGAGTGAAGAAGACTTTTAATAGAGAGAGATAAGAGACAAGTTTTGAAAGAAGAAGATACATGTTTTGAGAGAGAGAGAGAGAGACAGTGTTTGAGATGAGAGAGAGAGACAGTGTTTTTGAGAGAGAGAGAGATGTAGAGACCATGTTTGAGAGAGTGAACAGTGTTGGGATTGACAGAAAGTGTTTTGAGAGGAAGAGAAGAGAAGAGCCAGTGTTTGAGAGAGAGAGAACAGTGTCCTTCTCTGAGGAGAGAGAGACAGTTTTAGAGCGAAATGATATAGTGTTTGTGAGAGAGAGAGAGCAGACCATGTTTGAGAGAGAGACAGAGAACGTGTTTGAGCGAGAATAGAGCGTGTTTGAGAGAGAAGAGAACAAAACGTGTGTGTTTGCGAGAGAGAGACAGAGTGTGTGAGAGAGAGAGACAGAGTGTGTGAGAGAGAGAGACAGTGTGTGTGAGAGAGAGAGACAGTGTGTGTGAGAGAGAGAGACAGTGTGTGTGAGAGAGAGAGACAGTGTGTGAGAGAGAGACAGAGAGTGTGTGAGAGAGACAGTGCGAGAGAGAGTGCGCGCGCGCGTGCGAGAGAGTCTTTGTGAGAGACATACCAACTGCGCACTCCAACTGTTAGGTACAGTATGTATATACAACTTTGTTTTCACTTTGGGCGCCGTGGAAAAATCCTGATCACCTTGGGGAGCCTTGAACCGAAAAAGTTTGGGAACCACTGGTTTAAAGCATTAACTTATTATTTAGTGTAAAACATCCTTTGCAAAATAAATGTAATACTAAAACTTATTTTGTAATCTGACAGAGGAGAGCAAAACAGAATATCTAAGCAAAAATCCTCGGGCATGCCGATATCAGAGTATGCTGCTGGGTGCCACTTACAGAATTATGGCTGACGCTCTCTGCAAGGAGCCCAACAGTCTACACGAAATAGGGGAAGAGAAAGCTAGAAAGGTTATAGAGCTTTCTGAATCTCCAGAAAAGGTAAGCATATGCAAGAGAAAAAGATGGCTGGAAAACATGAGTTGTCATGGGAAGAGGTTTTTAATAATCTTGAATTAACCCCATCAATGCCAGGAGGGCCTGCAACTTACTGTATCATTCTCTGGCACAAAATATGTAAAAGCCGGAGGAAGAGCCCACAATGTCAGTGCAGTTTAACGCATTGAAGGCCCATCTGCTCACATTGTTTTCTCAGGTAGCATATACAATTTAAATACAGCTATCTGCCAGATCTTGTAATCAGCTATTTTGTTTCAATAATTCAACAATTTTCGGCTGTGCTGTAAACCTATGTGCGCTGTAATTCGACCAAAAACGTACTGATAATGAAACGCAACAAAGCTCAATTTGAAAGCAAACGTTGTGCAGGCACTCAAAGATATGTGAGCAGAGAAAAGGGGATGGCTCTCCTGCCATTTAAACATCTTTATTTGTTTACGTAAGAACATATCATTTACAATTTAAAAAATAAATACAAAAAAAATACACTATGCAGGTAGGTGCCTGACCCCAATTAAGGTCTTTGAGGTCTCAATATTGCCCTTGATTCAGATTTTACACTGACACAAAGCATGTATGAGTTTGATCTAGGCTTGGTCTTCTGCGTCCCCATGGCAGCTTGAATCTACTGGGAAAAGTCTCCTCCTTCAGATTAGGGCAGAATCATTGGCCCGGGTGTATATAAGAGGCATTCACTTCACCAAGACCAGTTTTTGTGTGTGTGTGTTACCTCAGCTGAGAGGTACGATTCTTCTTTTGTTTATATTGATTAGGCCACCTCCGGGCTGCCTATGACAGGCAGGAATAGCCAAAAGTTCCCTAGGATGTGGTGGTGTGTTTTTTGATTTCTGGGGAAAGCCCTATAGGGGGCACCTGGTATATTTTCGCAACCTCTCAGAAACCTTATTAAGCAGCAGGGTTCTCAGACCTTTCTTCAGTCTTTGTCGTGCTCCGGTTCTACATACTGTTTTCTTAGGAGGAGAAAGAGAAGTGGTGCAGAGCCTGGACGCCAAGTTTGATTCACCTCTTGAGCCACATAAAACCTGTGACTCCCCTTCCTGTAGAGCTCTGACACCACTAGAAATTCAGACAAAGGGGTTTAAAAAAGGAAAATGGTGAGTTCCATCATTTCTGATTAGTTGACAAGGTGACATAGCTTGCTGAACAAGGAGGCTCTCTTAAGGGAAGCCTTTTGTCTGTTAAGCTACCAATGCACTTCAGTTCAGGCCTCTGTTAGATGTGTTTAAATAAACCTGCCTCTTCAGACCCTTAGGAAAGAGACTTCTTCAGGCACTGCTATTCAGCCCCCCAAAAAGCATCTGCTAAGACCATGCATCTGATCTGCTTGGATTGTGAGAAAAAGTTGCCTTCAGGTTGCACTGAAAGATTATGCATTGATTGCATTAAGAAGGCCACATTGGAGAAACATCATCACAGATGCAATTTGAGGCTAGAGCAGAGGATGTGAGAAGATATGTGTATAAAATATCAAAATCCCAGATATTGATAGATGAATAGGGGATCCATCCCTGTCCAGATCTGATCCAATTTTCCTCTTGAACTTCTTGTACAAGACATGTCTGGTTTGGTTAAACCAGAAGCTATTGACAACCTCATCAATGTCATCTGTACGACCCTAAACATCCAGGATACCAAATAATAAGCTGCTGTCCTAGTTTACGCTTTTTGGGGATCCCGCAAGAAGGTGAGGTATCTTTCACTGCCTCTGTGAAAGACATGGTGTTCCAAGAACGGACAATGCCAGTTAAGAGAAGTTCTCGCATAGCTTTAAGAAAATATACCGAGCACCACCCAAAAATGAATGCAGCAATTTTAAGAATTACTCTACTGACTACTATTCCTCTAGAGGATGGATCATCATTCAGTGTTCCATTAGATGGAAAAATATAAGGAATTCTGCGGAAAACGTTGTTTGCGAACAACTTCAAAACCATAAATAGCAACAGCCTGCATGCATAGCTAGAATTATCAGAATCGGTACAGCAATCTGGAAGAGGTTATCACAACAGGTGCATCAAGACATGATCCTGAAGGTTTTTTCTAAGCTCAGAGATCCACTGGATTTTCTTGGTAGTACTTCATTGGCTGTTAAGTTTCTAGCAAGATCATGAGTCTACTTGGTAGCAGCCTGTAAAACATCCTGGCTAAGAAGTGTAGTGGACAATTCATCTAAGGGGAAGCTTGTATCCTTGCCTTTCAGAGATACCTTCCTGTTTGGAAGCATTGGATTTGCTCAAAATAAAGATTTGAAGAGATATATCTCAGCAGGAACTCCCAGATCTCCAAGGAGAAGATTTCACGAAAACCAATATTATAGGCCAGACCAATCTAATTCTTTTCCAAAGCAGGGGAGCTCCAAACATCACAGGAAATTAAAGAAAATGAACACACAATAGTGAAATATGTTCTCACAATAGGAAAGGGGCTTGAAGGTCTTTCAAAAGTAATACTTATATATCAATCATTCTTTAAAGCATGTATCCTAATCTATGGCAATATCTCCAGCAGTCGTCTGTATGTCGGGCAATGTCAAAAGAACAGAAATCGAGACAATAGTGTGTGTCTGTAGATTTCCTTGATAATTCAACGTAAAACTATAAAATACACACTTAGTGTGATCAATCTTTAAAACATACAGCTTTAAAATACAAAGCTCCCGAACCGTGATCTCACCGCTCTGGATCGTGCTGGCGTCCCACATATGTGTCGTCAGTGCGTCCAATACCCGGATGGTGACTGGAACACAGCATCTCATTGATCCTCAGACTCGTTTCACCTATGCAAGGCTTCCTCAGAAGTCAATAACTTAGCCCGATTACTACTTTTTATACCTCGATGGTTATTCATACATTGCTCATTTCAATTTGTGCTTAATTAATTCTGTGATGTTGCTAGCACTGTGAAGGATTGGAAACACCTGATCCGTTTGCAAATTTACATGCGGATATATCTGTGAAAATGAAACTTATTTCAAAACACAATTCCAATATATATTAAAAAAAAACAAATATCTATAAACAAATTCCATAATAGAATTCATTAAAAAAAAAATATATATCTGTATTCATGGCAATAGCTTATTGCGTATGTGAAATACAACCACTATAGAGCTCCCAAAATAATAAAACTGTATTAAAAAATTCTGCTACTAAATGTAGAATTACATCACATTGTTAAATAATATGTTGCCATATCCATATCTCATATGTACAGTAATGAAAAAAGTTTGTGAACCCCATGATAATTACGGAAATGCCACTGTTTTTTCCATGATAACCTTCTTGAATATAAACCAGTCTTGTCTTAAATATCCAATAGGGTTTATACTAACCAATTCTACTGTATGTCTTTTGAAACAATATGATGCATGAATTAGACAAACAATGAGTAATTAAGTCAGGGTATGTGCAAGGTAAGTGAAACCCTGGTTTTATCAGCTAAATCAAAGGGGATGATTAGAATCAGGTGCTTAAATAATTAGGTATATTTTCAGGGGTGAGTTTGGGAAGCCCTACTCTATATAAAGATCAGAAACTGTGTGAGTTTGGTCTTGGTCTTCACCTTACAAGTCTGTGGTAACACGTCATGCCACGATCATAATAAATCTCTGGAGGACCTCAAAAGCAGTTACTACTAGAAAGCATTACAGAACCAGTTCTAAGGATTTGGGGCTCCACCAATCTAATAACATTTTGGGTTTGAAATATGTGAAAATACTAAGGGGTTCACAAACTTTTTCTCGCCACTGTATACAGTCCTATAATGGCTAATTAATGTCGACACATCTACAGATATAAACATGGTTGCTATTCAGTTTTAAAGTGCAACGATAACAGCATTGGGACTTCCAAAAATAGTACACAGTAATATATAACACTAATTTTCAGTGAGATGAAAGGTAACACGATGTGGATATGTGGGAGCAGAAAACAGAAAGCGAAACAATATGATTAGTATTCATTCATGAAGAAATTGACTCGATTGCATTTTAAACCACGATTCGATGTTCTCATCTAGGAGAGATCCTTGCAAGAATTGTGAGGTGGTGTGATCTCATTCAGACTGCTACAAAGTGGACAAACGGATATATATCTCACTGTATTTTCTACGTGATATACGTGTAGGACAGCAGAATACACATGAAGGCACAAAACAAGCTCCATAGGATAAAAGTTTTATCCAAGAGACTCGCCATAACATTGTGTGTCTGGCTTCACATTGCATAGCCAATAACCAACTTCACAATGAAGAGACCCAAAAGGTTGAAACCTTTCTGCGAGTAGGTTTACTGGCCATGCACTTACTCGGGCTGTACTGAAAAAGCTGGGTAATACAGTAGGCATAAGCTTATAGGGGTCCATGTTGAAATGGACAAGAAGCAAAAAGTGACACACGGAATAATTATCTGCATGTCATTACCCAGAATCCATGACTGCAGTGGAAGCATTGTATGCTAAGATAATGGGGGAAGGCAGGGTTGCAGACCTGTCTGAAATGTGAATGTGCTCACAAGTGGTATTTTTATTTGCTATCCAAGACGAAAGAACGTTTGTGTTGGTGGATTCAACCAAGGAACCTGGGAAAATTAATAACATTATAGCTTCCCAACTACTGAGTAAACAGTTAAAGTCACATGCTTGTCTCCACAGTTAGGGAGCTTGTTACCTCAGTAATTTGGCCCAAGGGAAATGGATAACAGAGATGCTGGATCCAATAAACATTCTGGTATCTAGAGTATTATTCAAAGGTCCCATAGGCTTTTCCCAAATGCTAAAAGGTCACCACATGTCACTGCATTCACTTAAGTGTACTTTATAGGAACAAATCCTCCCTAAGTCTGCTGGTCAGAAAGTGTATCGCACAGCAGATGTTAAAGCTGCAGTTCAGTCAATATCCTGCATGTGTGTTTTTTTTTAATAAATCAGTTCTGTAGTAAGAAAAAATACCTTTAGCATTTTCTGTTGTTAAAAAAACAACTTTGAAAGACCAATTTTCTTGTATTCTATTTTAACAACCATTTGCTAAGGCACTGCCCATACATGTCCTGTCACAAGCCCTGGCACACCCCTTTGTCAGCCCTGCCCCCCTCTAGCACATGTCAGTGCAGGAGTGCTCAGAATATTCATGAGCTTCCACTGAGTGACAGAAGCAGATGAAAAACATATCCCTTCTCTAATGATGTCACCAAATTTTGCCGATCAATACATGGAGAACGAATTGACTGGCAGCTATACAGTTTTTTAGGTAATTAGAGATTGCCCACATGAAACTATTGAAGTAAAAAAATTAAAAAAGAAAAAGACTGAACTGCAGCTTTAATGCCAATTATAGACTATGGGGACATAGTATACGGCTCGGCACCCCAAACCCACCTTAGCAAACTTGATATCCTCTACAATTCGGAGACTCTCACAGCCACCACCATTCTAAGTTCTTTCAAAACTAAAGCTGTCTCACATTTTTATCTGGTCTGTAACTGTTACATATGCTATCTTATACTATATTAGTGAAAGCACTGTATGCCTGTCTGCCTGCCTGCCTGCCTGCCTGGATGGATGTCCGGTGTCCCTAGGGGAAATCTCATTGGTCCCTTGGCCCGCCCCCGCACACCTCTCATTTGCCTGAGGCGGAGTGACGGGCCAAAGGACACACAGGGACACACACGGACACGGACGGGGACACACACACACAATCCCCTCCCGGTGCCCCTCTCCCCCGTCAGCTGGACCGCACCTCAACTTCCACACCCCCCCACCCTCCCTGTGCACGAACTTACCCGGAGTCCCGTGTACACACACACACACACACACACTAACGATCTCCCCGCACAGGCCTAACACCTTTCCACCTGCCCCCCCCCCCACCTCTCACACACCACCCCCACCCCCCCCCATCTCCCCCCCCTCCTGCCCCCCCAAGCTCACACCCCGGCGCCGCTACAGTCAGCGGGGGAGCGGAGCGAGCGCCCGGGACACACGCGGGGGAGCGGCCAAAACATGCGGCCTCCCGCCTCACATCCACGTGGGAGCGGCCGGATGAGTGAGGCAGCGGCCGGATCAGTGAGGCAGCGGCAGGACGGGTGAGGCAGCGGCAGGACGGGTGAGCTCCCCCCCCTCCACATGCTACGTGCTGCTCTTGCCCCTCCGATCCCGGCTCCCCCCTGTCACCGCGTGACAGGCCGCGGGACGTGAGATGGGAGGGGGGATGCCCCTCCAGTCCCGGCTCCCCCCTGTCACCGCGTGACAGGCCGCGGGACGTGAGATGGGAGGGGGGATGCCCCTCCGCTCCCAGCTCCCCCCTGTCACCGCGTGACAGGCCGCGGGACGTGAGATGGGAGGGGGGATGCCCCTCCGCTCCCGGCTCCCCCCTGTCACCGCGTGACAGGCCGCGGGACGTGAGATGGGAGGGGGAGGGGGATGCCCTCCGGTCCCCGCTTCACCTTCTCCCCACCGTTGTCCGCTGCGGAGCGGAGGAGGAGGGGGGGGGGAGAGGGGTGTTGGTGCTTGTTGGGTGTAATTGTGTGAAAACTGTGTGTAAGTGTCTGTGACTGGTTGGTGACTGGTGGTAACTGTGTGTGACAGTGTGTGTAAGTGTTTCACAGTGTGAGAGTGTGTGAGTGTGTGTAAGTCTGTGTAAGTGTCTATGACTGGTGAAACTGAAACGTGAAAGTGTGTGTGAGTGTGTGTAACTGTCTGTGATTGTCTGTAACTGGTGTGTGTGGTGTGTGTGTGGTGCACTGTGCAGTGGAGCAATGAGCAGTGTGTCAGTGTGTGCGTAGTGTGAGCAAGACCACTGTGTGTGCAGTGTGAGCAGTTGTGTGCATGTGAGCAATGAGAAGTGGTGCAGTGTGAGCAATGAGCACTGTGTGTTGCAGTGTGAGCAATGAGCAGTGTGTGCAGTGTGTGACCAATGAGCAGTGTGTGTGCAGTATGCAGTGTGTGTCAGTCTGAGCAGTGTGGTGTGCAGTGCAGTGTGCAGTGTGTGAGCAATGAGCTGTGTGTGTGTGTGTGTGCGTGTGAGCAGTGTGTTGGCAGTGTGCAGGGTGTGTCAGTGTGACCAGGTGTGTGCAGTGTGTGGTCACTGTGAGCTGTGTGTGCGCAGTGTGCGTCAGTGCGACCAATGAGCAGTGTGTGTTGCAGTGTGCAGGTGTGAGTGTGCGTGTGAACAATGAGCGTGTGTGTCAGGTGGAGCACGGTTCACATCCGGGCAACGCCGGGTCTCTAGCTGTAATATATATATATCTTTACCTGTGCATGCAATGTCTTGTATTAATGTATACCATGTGCACTTATGTAACTATGTATTTGTAACCATGTATTAATTGTCATCATAACTCTAAGCCCAGACATACTTGAAAATGAGAGGGAACTCTCAATATATACAGCAGGGCCCCGGGAATACGGCGGGTTCCGTTCCAGGGGCCCGCCGTATGTGAAAATCGCAGAGAAGCGGATCCGCGATTTTCAATAATTTGCATGCACAAAACGGCGTTTTCGCCATTCTGCGCATACGCGGCCTATGGTCTGCATGCGAAACTACGGTCTGCGCACGCAGACAACGGTCTGCGCATGCGCACCGGGCGCAACCGCCCGTTCTGCGCATGCGCAACTCGGAATTAAAGATGGCGACCACCTTCTCGGTGCCGCCGTATCAGCGGATTGCGAAAAGCGGGGCGCCGGAGAAGCGGGGCCCTGGTTACTTCCAGGAAAACATTTATTAATAAAAATAAATTACATCAACAAAAAAGGAGGAACATTAAGCTCCAGAGCCATGAATGAGTCAGTCAAAGAGTTGGTTGAGCAGAAAGGGATTCTGTTATTTCAACCATATATTTTAGGACTGCAAAATCACCAGTGAGAAATCTAATCACATCAGGGGAATGTTTTTGTGCAACAAAGTTTTTTGACCTTGTAGATCTCTTGGGGTAGACAAAAGCAGATAATATGGCATCTGGCAAGAAATGCTAGGTAACAAACGATGTGCTAGATCACATGGCGAATTACCGGATGCATTCTAAATGGCATGGAAATTCCAGCTGGTTTACATCTTTCCACCCTTCCTTTTATTCAGAAGGTTCCCAGGAAGATAAATTAGACTTCCACAAGAGATGATTTGATGGCACGCTAAGAAGGGAAGTTACACGAAGTTGTTTTTCAGGCTTTTAGTTGTAGTCACATCAACAATACAAGTGATAGCTTAGATCTTGTGTGCAAAGCCACACTGAGAATCCTCCCTGATCTACACAAAGAATGCAATACTTTTACCTTTTCAAGTAACAGTTACATTGCACCACTCATACCACTTTGTGGCATGTGCCACCTCCACTCTATTCTTATCTTCTATCATTTTCTTCCTGTTTCTAGCCCTATTTGTCCCAAGACCGAGTGTGTGTGATGAGTATCCTTGTTTTGTCTTGGAGTTTCTGGCTAGTCAAGCAGTCGGAGGCGCTGACATCAGGCAAAGACATTTCAAATTACCCAGTGTTACGATAAGTCTTTGCATCTGTATAGCTGTGTTGCACCCATTCTGATGAGTAAAGTCTGGCTCAAACTATCCCCGCATCCTTGGAACATAATCTCTCCCTTGCTAGTTTACACTAGCCCCGTTTCAATTACAAACAGTCTCTTTTTACGAGAATCCTCTTAGAAAAAGGTCCAAATTCACTTAGGTTTCAGTCTGGGGGTCCTGGGTCCAACAAGCCACAAGATTGCCAGAAAGGCATTGTTCTTGGATCTAATGCATCTTTGTTGCAAACCACAACCCCTCCTACATTCCCGATTTCTGCATTGGCTTTATCTGTTTTAGCATCTCAGCTTGTCAGTATGGGAACTGGCCTTGGTGGATTGAATGTGGCCTATATAACATGGCCAATGATTCTGTCCAGGCTCACATGAATTGATTATCAATGTCGTATGTCATAAGGTATGCCTTGTTTAATTTCAGGTATCATCTGGGCTATATAGGAAACTCTGCATTACTTGAAGTCTGCGTTAGAAAAGCTGCAGAAGAAGTACAGTCTGCTCTGCAGACAATGTTGACAACAGTGGTTAATAAGCTTACATGACGTTGGTGGATTTTGTGACACACATTCAGGAAAAAGGAAGGGATCAGCAGGGGTGTATGGGAACAATTAATTGCAAGGGTCAATATCGGGTTCCAATTCAAAATAACAGTTTCCATCGGATTTAATGGCTGGATAATGCAGATTATCACAGATATCCCAACATAAAAGTCAGTGGGAGCAATAACTTTGTACATCTGTGCGTATATATGTATGTACAGTATATATCAAAACACAGAACCCAGCAAGCTCTTTTGGGAACCCCTGAGCCCCCACAAAATATATATATGTACGTGTCAAAATGGAGTGCTATTGAGCGTTCAATGTATACAACAGACGACAGAAGAGCCCAATGCTACATCCAACCACATGACAGAAATCACAGTAAAATACTATATATTCTTCTTGAAATAGGGTCATTTAGTTTAACCTTTGGCCAAAGCGTTGTAAGCTTGCGAGCCACGTCAAGGAGACACTCGTTCGCAAGGCCTAACACTACCAGATAAAAATACAATATACCTCTATTGGGATTACATTTTTTAATCCTAATAGAGGTATTTAGTATTTTGCCACGCGCAAGTAATATGCCACGCTCAATAGCACTCCATTTTGACACATGTTACATTATATATTTTGTGGGGCTCAGGGGTTCCCAAAAAGAGCGTTGCTGGGGTTCTGTGTTTTGTTAACCATTCTCAGCTGTCCCAGCTGGTGGAGGTTAGTGGCTCCCTCTCCAGGTTTTAAGCCCGCCCTCCCCATTCCAAGTTTGCAAGTGCCTCTTCGCGGATATAGACCCACTGTGGTGTTCCTCCTACTAGAGGTAAATGAGAATTTTAATCCTAATAGAGGTATATTAGTATTTTATCTGGTAGTGTTAGGCCTTGCGAACAGGTGTCTGCCTTGACGTGGCTCGCAAGCTTACAACGCTTTGGCCAAAGGGTAAACTAAATTACCCTATTTCAAGAGAATATATAAGTATTTTACTGTGATTCTGTCATTGGATGTAGCATTGGGCTTCTCTGTCGTCTGTTGTATACAGTATATATCAGAAGCAGCCCTTGTCAATGCACTGCTGGATGAAAATCCTCCCAATGATCTTCCAGGTACTGCGGTTGTGTAAGCTCTCTTCTCCACGTTGCTCCAATAAAAATTCCAATTTCCTCCCCTCTTACGTTCATCGTCGTCATCTTTTCTTCCCTTGCGGCCTTGATAAAATTGTATTCAGGGAAATAAAGTACAAACAATGGGGATAAGAGCAGCAAGTTATTGATATATAAGGTAAAGGTGTGTGTCTGTGTGTCTACACACACCATTTATATAGTGCCAACATTGTACGCAATGACAGTACAGTGAAAATAAGTATAGACAATGGGCATGAGAGCAACAGGTAAATTACAAACATTCGGATAGGGAGACCCTGCCATGTGAAGCTTACAATCAAAATGTATATTGGGAGACTTACAGACGGTAGGAGTAAGGCGGCTTATAGTTACCGCCGATGGCGGCGCGCCACAATACAAATACTACTTTAGATTGAAGATGTGCATAGTGCTCTGTGAGCTGGCGGCAGAATCCAAGAGACAAATAATTGTCTCTCCAAGCGATTGCCACGTGACGTCGGCGTCACATGAAGCGGTTCAGCCATGAGGCCGAACCGCTCGCATGACATCACGTTGCACGCCTCAATCTCTCCTGAAAATCGTGGGGCAGCAGAGGGAGAAGACACAGTTCACCGAACGCGTGTGGCAGGGTGTGCGCTATGTTGCGTGAGGTAGGGAACTACAAGCGTTGGCCTCAGGCTGGGGACATGGTGCTGCAGACCGTGCGGAGACGTCTCTGAACGGAGCGATCATATGTTTCTTAAGGCAGTAATCACGTCCAGCGGCGTGCGGGCGCGTGCACGTGGGAGGGGGGCGCGTGTTTGGCAAGGCTGAATGAAGGCGAAACAGGCCGAACCAGCTTTGTGACGCCCCTAGGATGCCCCCACGGCCCGTCCACCATGGTCAGGGAAAGCACCCGCTTCACGCGGGTCACTTACAGCCTTCGCGCGGCGAAGGCAACATGGCCCCAGCCACTATTAACTAGTGACTTTACTGAACATGCAAGACAACAAATCACGGCAATATCATAATAACCGTGTCCCTCTTAGAGGAGACACTTACTGCGTCGCGCAGGCGCTTTCCAACACCAGGTGATCCCACCCAGTGTCCCCGAGAATCCCCACCCAATGCCCGCACTCTATGAGAGAACGTGGGTGACTGCGCTTCACTATTATACTAAGGGCCCGTTGGCTGCACTTGTGTATTAGATAGTACCTGCGAGCACTCCCGTGCTCGGATCTCCAACTGGCTTCAAAAGGATCCGTAGTGTGATGGTTCCGTTGATCCTACACTGGACTCCTACCGCGGACCGCCAGGGGCGATCCGGACTAGAAACAGTCTCTGCGGACCCCAACTTGGATCCGAACCTTCAGCAGGAACCGCAGCTTCCGCTGTGTCCTATCTAATCTACCCTACGTGACAGGATCCCTAACATAGGACCTGTCCATCAGCACTAAATGACACGCGCTATACTATAGGCCATCCCTACAGCACAGCAGACTGTAATGACTTTGGGGAGGGAAAACTCCTAGGGGCTACAGGGGTAATAACTGCCCCACTTCCCATAACTCTCACTAACACTAACACTAGCAGCTACGCACTGCAAAACTTCGGAACGCGTACAGCCACTTGCTGCACACTAGCACTACTTTCTGTCAGGCCTCACAGCACTGCCGCCGTGATCCTGACAAGACAGCACACACACACACGCACTAAGGGCAGCGTCCCTATCTTGGGCCGTCCCGCAGCACTTACCACTAACCTAGTGGGGAGTTGGGACCTTACTTGGGATGTGGGGGACCTACTCGATGCAGAAGCTGCACATGCTCTGTGCACCCTTCCTTCCCTCACAGCTCCCCAGCTCCAACTGCCGTTTTCAGCGTTGCGTAATGTATCTTATTGCTCCTCTAGCAATCCTTGGCCCTATGGCCACACGGAGGCACCTGATGTGCTTGGCCCTAAGCCCATGGGAGTGTTAGTCCCGGGAGGCGCAAATACATTGGGGAGGCCGCGTGCGCGCTTCCTGCGCCTGCGCTAACCCAATGGCGCCGCAACCTCTCTAGGCTCTGTCGCGCATGCGCGAACTCTCTGGAGCTCTCTGCCGCCTGGCTATACCTGCGATGCGCGAGCTGTTGCGCAATGGCGGCGCCTGTACCCCGAGCCCCGGGACTCGACAACGCGATCGCGGCCCTAACAACGGGCCGCTCGCGTCCCCGGCAACCGGCCGATCAGGGAAAAGCGCGCGACTCCCCGCTCCGGCCCCCACCCTGGAAGTAGCCGTCGGGCCGGCGCTGTCCGACGGCCACGCCGCGACCCGCATGCTCCAAGGGAGGGGGGGTCTCAAGGAGCTGCGGGAGCTCCAGGTACAGTAGTAATAGTATTATCCAAGGGTAAATCACAGGAATGGATTAGTACTGGTGTGTACACCACCCCCTCTCTCCCCCCGGCAGCAGGGATAGCGTGTACATAAAATATAAAAGTAGATTCTTACTACAGTCGGGGTGTACCTTTTGACAGGGTTTGTACCTGCCTCAAGGTGTGTGGTAGGTCAGTCGTTACCTTTTCCTTCCTGGGTACCTTCTGTAGATTCAGGCCAGACTGTGATGAGGATTGATGAATAAAAATAGAAAGGCGCCAGGAACTTTAACTGCTGGATTTATTGTCAGCAGAATAACATAGTGCTTCCTTGCAATATCAGGACAGGTTTCATTCCTCTATATCTGGTACAGGGTTATTCCTTGGCATTATCCCTGATCCCCACTTAAAACAGGGAGTGATGATCTTAGAACAAACCCCATTCCCCGTCGCTACTCTAAACTGGGGAAATTATCTCTGACACTTTAGGTAGGCCCTATACCTAGGAAAATGTCCCTGTCTGATAAAACCTTTCCTTCTTGGGTACCTTCTGTAGATTCAGGCCCAGACTGTGATGAGGATTGATGAATAAAATAGAAAGAAGGCGCCAGGAACTTTTAACTGCTGATATTTATTGTCAGCAGAATAACATAGTAGCTTCCTTGCAATATCAGGACAGGTTTTCTCATTCTCTATTCTGGTACAGGTATTCCTTGGCATATCCCGATCCCACTTAAACCAGGGAGTGATATCTAGAACAACCCATTCCCCGTCGCTTAAACTTAATGTGGAATTATTCTTGACACTTTAGGTAGGCCTATACCGAGAAAACTGTCCCTGTCTGATAAAACAAGAAAAGGATAAACTGCTGGTCTTACCCCACAGAGCCAGGTGGACCTGGAGACCTCCTCCCATCTCACCCCCCCCCCCCCCCTGATGGGTCTAGTAGTTGGGATGCAGTATTACAGAATTCCTGATGTTGGAGGATCCATGGAGGTGGTCCTGGATGGTAAAATCTCTGGTGGTCTGAATAAAGGGGGGTCCCACCTTTTATATTATAGGAGTAGCATAATTCTGACCCCAGTACAGGCAAGATTAAGATTGTACATGTCACCCATACTGACATGTGACCCTCCAGCACTTTCCAGACATGACCAGGCCAAACATGTGCCTGGAAGTGCAGCATTTTAGAACAATATAGGTGAACATGCTCGCATAGCCTAGCTGGTGAGACATTAACCCCTGCACTGCCTGATTTTGATTTTTGATATTTGAAGAAAGAAATTTACTGTGTAAGCAAAAATTTAAATACATAGTCATTGTTTCAATAGGGTGCTAAAAAACAAACATAAAAGTGAGCGCTCGGCATAAGTATGATGGGAGCATGACGCAGTGGAGTGTAGTATGGAAGTATGTTATAGAGTATCAGAGCATAATTAGAAGGAAGTACAAATGTAATTGAATGATCTTTATTCATGTATTGTTTCCGAACAGTGATGGATCATAGTGAATTGCAAAGTTTTCAAGAGATCATAGTGGAGAAAATGATTAAAGCCTTTAAAACTGAAATTCAAAGATGCCAGACTTAAATTTCCTCGACTGCTTCAAATCATTGAACTGTACCCTTCAGAAACCCGGACCTAATGGCAAGAAGAGAGGTCAGTTACCTGTTGTAATAAACGTAATGGTGCACATAACTTGTAAAGTAGCTGGGTACACAGTAGACTGTAGAGCAGGGGTCTCAAAACTCAGTCCCAAGGGCCACAAACAGGCCAGGTTAATGGATATTCTGCTTCAGTACAGGTGGGTTCTTCAACGTGCCACAGATTGAGACACCTGTGCTGTGAAGCAGGGATTTCCATGAAAGCTGGCCGTTGGGGCCCTTGAGGACTAAGTTTAAGACTCCTGGTGTAGAGTAACTTGTTTAAATGAACTACCTTCAACATACTAATTTGGACACAGACCGCAGGTTTACCAAGGGTTCTGAAGTAATAATCCAAAAACTGCTCATTTATTGCACGTAGTTCTAGGCGTCTTTATCCACTACCCTACCACTTAACCACTTATTGATGTTATCAGGAACGGTTATTAACACCTACAGTATCAAGTCACTTCACCCCACATGGCAGTAAGCAGTCCTTCATGACCAGCTTTTTCAGTAAACAAGAAGGTTTCGGTTCCGTTTAACACATCTGTTTGAGCATTATACCCCCTGTACTAATACATGGACTCAATTTATTTTCGGTATTATACAAATCAACACATGGTTGTAGATATATTCTGTTTTAAAGATCACACTAGTCCATGCTGTCGAAGACGAGACCTGTTTGTTCATGGTGCCTAGTATTAGTTAAAAATATAATTACGCTATCAACAAACGTTTGTTGATTTCCCTCGACTAAAATGATCAATGTTTCCTTCCTTTATCCAAGTATTGCCATGCTAATATCTTGTCTGCCAGTTAACAGAAACTGGACTTATGAAAAGATTGTCGATAACACATCAGAAAGTTCTCGAACCAAAAGAGTGTCAGTTCTCCTGATTTCGTGATACCAGGGATTCTTTTTTTACCCAGCTTGTGTGAAAGATACTTTATCTTCAGTGCAAGACACCTTAAAATAAGGAGCTATGCCCCCCAGGACAAAATTGGCTAATAGAAGTGGGGTTTAATAGGGTTAAAATGGGGGTGGGGTAATTGCCTTTTAAAAAAAAAAATATATAATATATTAAAAATACAACAAGTTATTACGTATTATAAAAAAAACCAGTGTGAAAAATGGTGAGCTGATCCTTGCAGAGGTTGATGTTCTATATGGCTAATCCTTTTGACTTAGTCAATATGGTGTTCAACAATGGTTAACACAGACTTCCCCCGTTATCGATTGGTTATCTGATGGGGCATATGGGCAAAAAGGTTAGAGGACAAGCACTTCTCAATTCAGTTGTCCCTAAAGAAAAAGAAAACTTCATTTCAAAAGATCAAAAATATCAAAATAGTGCTTGATAGGTCATTTGCTTAGGG
>WSYH01012887.1:0-17934 GCA_036426205.1 Ascaphus truei
AGCGGATAGCCGCTAAGGTAATGAAGCTGCATTAATGTACATTTTAATAATATTGTGCGGGAGCAGGGGGTCCTCTGAGCCGAACCGCATTGATTTCTGCCTCAGGGACCCCCTGCGTCCTGAGTTACAGGCCCCGGTTTGGGGCATCGGTGCCAGCTGCTAACGCCATCTTTATGGAGCCCACGTCACGTCTTGGATGCTATAAAGATGGCGGCGACACTGGCACCCGATGCCCCATACCGGGGCCTGTAACTCGGGAAGCAGGGGGTCTCTGAGGCAGAAATTAATGCGGTTCAGCTCAGGGGACCCCCTGCTCCCGCACACTATTACCCCTGCTCATAACCAAAAGATCACCCTGTTTTAGGAAGCCAACTTTTTTGCTTGCAGCTTGCCCTCATGTGCTTTGGCTAATAATATAAAAAATCATACATACATCATGTGAAAAGAACGTACACCTCTTGAATGCCATAGTTTACATCAGGACATAATAACAATAACTGTTCCTTAGCCAGATCTACAAAATTAGGTAAATACAACTCAGATGAACAACAACACAAGACATTATTACAAGTTGATGGCTGATTTATTGAACAATAATAAGCCCAAAATGGAGAAGCATGTGTGAAAAACGAATTTACACCTTACTGCTTCCATCGGAATTAAGCTGCAGTTCAAGCAATAATCCTGCATGTGTTTGTTTTAATAAATCAGTTCTGTGTAAGGAAAAATACTTTTGCATTTTATGTTTTAAAAACAACAACTGTGAAAGACCAATTTTTTGTATTTATTTAACAGCATGCCTTCTTGCTTATAGCAACCATGTTACATTCCCCATATTTAAAGATGTCGCCAAACTTGCCTATCAATAGATGGAGAAAAAATTGACGGCAGCAGATGGCAGTTCTTTCGGTAAGTAGAGATTGCCCATATGAAACTATTTGGAATAAGAAAAAACGGAAGCTGAAAGGCCAGCTTTAAGAAGATGCTAAGTAGCAGACAGGTGCTTGATATTCAAATGCCCTTGATTAAATTGATCATCAGAAGTGTGACAACCTCATAAAGTCGAATTTTTTAGCAGTTGTGGTATGGAGCATAAGGTGGTGTTAACACAATGCAGGAGAGGAAAGGACATCAGCAGTGATTCTGAGAGCAATTGTTGTTGCACATCAATCTGGACGGGGTTTTTATAAGGCAATTTCCAACAATTTACAAGGACCATCATTCTGACAGTGAAGTGAGAAGATTATTCAAAAGTGATTAAAGACAGGTGCCAATTTCCCGGAAGTGGAACGTACTCCCCAGCAAATTCACCCCATGGTAGGACCGTGCAATGCTCAGGAAGAAAAATTCGAAAAATACCCAAGAGTAAATCTCAGACTATAAAAGCCTCAGTTAGCATGTTAAATGTTAAATTATGACAGTAAAATTAGGAAAAAAGACTGAAAAAGTATGGTTTGTTGGAAGGGTTGCATGAGGAAAGCCTCTTTCTCTCTAAAAAGAACATGGCAACACGGACTTAGGTTTGCCAAAGGTTGCTATGGAACAACCACAAGACTTCTGGACAATGTCCTTGGACAGATGCGACCAAAGGGAGAGTTTTGGCCCTAATGAACAGCGCCACGTTTGGTGTGAGAAAACCAAACAAAGCATATCAGCACACAAACCCTCATGCCAACTGTCAAAGCAATGGTGGTGGAGGTGGGGTATTGATTTGAGTTGTTTTTGCAGGCACAGGACCTGGGAAACTGGCAGGTCATTGAGTCGACAGGAATATCCTCTGTATACCATAAGTATTCTACAGTTAGAGTGAAATGACGAGGCCACATCTGTCCGACAGCTTTCAGTTTGGCCGAAATTGGGTCATACAACTGGACAATGATCCAAGCCACACCAGCAAATCTACAACAGAATGGCTGGTGAAAAAGAAAAGAATCAAGGTTGTTCCATGCCAATCAAAAGGCCAGACTCAACCCCGATTTTGAAATGCTGTGGCTGGGACCTTAAGAGAGTGTTGCATAAACAAATGCCCAAAAAAAAAAACCTCAATGAACTTGAAAAAAACGTTTGTAAAAGAAGAGTGGGCCAAAATTCCTCCACAATGATGTGAGAGGATGTAAAGTATACCAGAAAAACGATACGTCAAGTTATTTGCTGACTAAAGGTGTTCACAAGCTAGTGAATCATAAGTGTGTGTACTGAGTTTTAAACATGGCTTTCCAACAGTTCCCCCTCACAGAGGTAAGGAGGAGGGACTCTGACTACTGTGCACATGTGTATAAAAAAGTGTACGATTTTTTGGAAAAACCAAAAAGTATAAGCAGCTATAAGTGAAAATAAGAACTAGGAAGCAGTGGTTCGCAAAACCTCCCCCCAGGGACTGCATGAGCACAGATCAACTTGACGAGGGGAAGTACATTAAGTATGTGTTGCTGGTCCGTACTACTGCAAACCGATTGGCGTTCCAGCTGTTACAATACTAAGCAATAGGAAATACAAAACATGCATATATTCTGAGTGCTATTGTGCATTATGGTTAGGAATTTGAAGACCACCATGCAATATGTACATTCAAGTTAGTGTTTAGGAAAAGATGAAAGTGTCTAGTGGATGCATACCGTACATCGAAGCTGTTTCAGGAGACAGCTAGAACATTTAATAGTACAACTCATTATCCGGTTGGATGAGAATATTTCCTCTTTTGTGGTAGATTTTGAAAACATGGAAGAACTGCATTTTAAGGGGGGGGGCTCCCCAATTAATGACCACCCAACCCCAATAAATCTATACAAACCAAAGGTTAAATGTTTTCCTTCCCTCCCAGGCACCTTTGGCCCATATGCGCTTGAGAACGAGGGCTACGCTTGAACATACCGATGCATCATGGGAGTTAAAACGTGCTAAGCTTGGCACCACCTTGTCACATGGTGCCTTTTGTAGCATAAATGTCAACAAAGCAGCACTCTTTAAAGCGTTGCAAATCCCTGATCCTTTATTGTACAAAAACATAAATGGTTATCAAAAAAATGTTATTGCAGCAACTATGATTTAAAACAAATATTTGTTGATTTAGTTTTTTTCAATATTCCATTAGGCACCAAACCTTTTTCTCTTGGGGCTCCGTTAATAGGGATGTGGCTCAGTCAATGTGTTTTTCTTCCTTTAGATGGTTCCACCATCATTTTCTCAGTAGAGCCAATAAAGGGAAGATGAAGGGAAACTGTATTGAATATACAGTTACATTGCCTAAGCAGCCTTAGGACAATCAAAGTCCCTCTCTATCTAAGCTAACCATGGTTACAAACTATATTAAAAAATTTATTTTATTTTGTTAAGGATGAATTTTGATTGAAAAAAATTAGTCTGGATCATGTGGCTAGCACACACAGACATCCCAGGAGTGAATTGTGACTGCATATTGGTATGATAGTATCTGAAACTCGTTCTCTTCCCTCGCTACTAAAGAGGGATGGGAAATAGACCACCCCGAGACCTACGAAAAGTATGTTTAGTAATAGAGGAACAGGCCACATGGAGGAATTGCGGATAGTTGCGAAAATTATTAAACTCATGGTTCATAAGAGGAAAAGGAGAGGATTGGAAAGGAGGACAGACTACCCCTCCCCTTTTTATAATTAGTTAACTTTATTTCTTGTGTGCAGTGTGTTTTTTCTCGTAAAAATGTGTGCCTAGATGAAGACAATGGTATCTTTGCTGGTATGAAGGTAAACCTCAATAAAATGTTGAGTTATTAAAAAAAAAAAATCGCTCACCCAGATTCAACCACCATTAACATGACTGCCATACTAACACGTTGGTCCTAGCAGGGACTGTCCTTTTAAATATGGAATAACATAAGCTACTGTTTCTGCTAAAGGGACAGCACGGTCTGTATCCAAGTTTCTTACTGAAGCTGCAGCCATAGTGTTACTTAACTGTAAGTAGGAATATTATTATTGTTAAAGTTGCTACAGCTACTAAATGTAATGGTTTTTCCAGACCCACCCAATCTCACATTGGGCCCCTGTGGTCTAACTGGGTCGCCCGCCTTACATGTATGTAATGTTGTGGTGCACCTGCTTGGCTGTACAGACTTGGGCCTGATCTCCGCTGGGTGGATGGGGATATCAGCAAGACAGCATCTGATGGTAGTTGGGGGAATTTTGAGTCCTACCACATTGATGTCAGCGCCTCCACTCACAGAATCTCTGGGGCGGCGCAGGGGATGTATACGATAGGACACTCCTCCGTCTTGCAGGTCTGGCCTCCTATTGGGATACTGACCCCAATACACAGCAAGGGTCTGGTAATGTGGGATCTTTAATTAACATCAATCTTTAGCAGCTGCCCCTCCCAGTGGTCGTTCTTAGCCGCATCGTTATGCGTTAATCTCCCTTCAGAAGGTACCGTTTCCATCCACTCAATGGGTTTGGGTACTAACCTCTCCCTTCCAGGGAGATACCACCACCTGGTCATGTCCCTGATCAGTGTAGATTCTATTTGGTATATCTGACAGCTTAAATGCTGCACGAACCTCCGAACTGGACCATACTGATCCCTTGGATTAAAACTGAACTCCAACCAACTACAGAAACATCTTGGAATGCACCAACTTTTGCAGTGGCGGTGTCCTTATATAGGTTCTACAAATGACTCACCACCTGTGTCACTCAATAGTGGACACAAACGCATGTTGTTCATTTCCTTTCTACATATGCGCACCCCAGAGTGGAGGGCAAACCTCCATGATTGCATGCTGGCATCTGCTACCTTACAGGTTATTACTGCCCAGCATGAGAAATGAACTTATAAACATTTTGTTATACATGGATACATAAGGCTATGATTATACCAGCGAGCTGCCTGGGCGGCGCCCAGGCGTAATGCGGTGACATACAGTCGCGAGTCCTGCCCTAGTTGAACTACAGGCAGACGCAGCCAGAGGAGACAGGGAGCGTGGCCATAGACAGTTCACACCCTCATTGGATGAGACCGCATCCGCCTGAACATCACGTGCACTGTCGCTTTCAAAGAACAAAATTACTGATTGTCTGCTCTGCGCAGCCTGCCGCCCTGCAGTTAACAGGCGGCGCACGTCACTCAGGCTTATGTTTACCTTACTAGGATTTCTGCATTTTGTTTTGGAGCCCCGCCTGCACTTTTTGCGTTTATAATCACGGCCTCACATCTTAATTCTTTCTGCAAGGTACTGATGCACAGGTGTGGCCAGACACAGCATTGCATATGCCATATTTTTTACGATGACCCAAAAGATCATTAGTGATTTCCCCTCAGTGGATAAGCGGTTTCCTACAGCAAAGATTGCCCTGCCGTCCTCCTTGACTCCCATGTTAAGGCACAAACTCTCTGGAATGCTCCTATTACATAAAATCCTTGTCTTCTACATGTGCTGATGCTGTGAAGAAAATTGACATGTAACACATAGTATAGAGGAACATATTATTAGGCACTTCCCAAAATGTTAATTAACCATTACAATTGTATAAATCACATATGAATAAATTCATAAATGTTAGCCAAACAGCATAATGAGGTTCCCACACGTTACTAAAGATAAGCTTTTATGGCTTTCCTGTCACTTTTACAGACCAGAGATCAGGTCGGAGAAAATAACATTTTTCATTCCACGTACAAGCAACATGCATGTCTTCTGTGGGTCATGAACTTTCAATGACCCGATTCCGTCTGACGACATACAACACTTCACAAAACTCGGATGTTTTGCAGCCTTAATATGGCTTTTTTGGTGCTTCTTGCCAATTGCGTTTCCTGAAATAGACACATACAAAGTCAGAAAGCCGGTGTGGTTGATTTTCAACTGGTTAAACACAAAATACTCATATATTTATTATATAATCCCTTGCCGTCTCCTTTGCAATGTGGACCGTTAAATATTAATCTCTTTATTTGCAGTGTCAGCACGAAAGAAGAACATACCTTTTTAAAAGCAAGAAGGAAGAAACAGTCAAATTCAAAGGCTAACATTTTGAAAGTTACAACTTCTACTGCCTTTCTTAACATTTCAAATGTGAAATTGAAGGTGCTTTTTTCCCTTTTTCTGGAAAAATAGCCTCTCTCCTCCCTTATCGCTCCTTTCAACTCTTGCTGTACATTTGCACGTCACTCCCAACCTGTCCCATTATTTCTCGTCGGACGTTCGTTGTTCTATGACAACTTTCTCCTCCAAGTTTGCCCCCTATCAGTCTTATGTGGTTCCTTTTCTCCATCCTTCTGCCTCATTTCTATTTCTCTCTACACATCTGGACCTCCTCTATTTCCATCTCTTCCATGGTCTCTCACATAGCTCTTATGCTCTCCACATACATCCCATGTCTCTTCTTGCTCCCGCTCATGTGACCTTTCTATCTCCCTTTAGACCGAACTTGATTCACATACTTCCCCATACTCCCTGTGTTTTGAACTTTCCCCTGTCCCACTTTCTCTTTCTCCTTACCAATCTTTTTTTTTTTCCATCAACAAGTCCCATTTTTTCTTCCTGAAAGGTATTACAGATGCAGTTATTTGGTTGTAGTTTCTGGAGCTGCAGGCAGCCCAAACAGATGTACAAATGTTTATACCATCCCGGCAGAAAATTAACTCCTATGAGATCAGGAAGAATCAATTAACCAGTTCAGCTTTCAAGGTCACAAGAATAATTCAATAAACGTTTTATATTGGGCATTGTAGTGGATTTTCAGTTGCTTTCTGGGGTTTTCAGTGAGCTTCTCTAACTACTCAGGCTTACTGCAGCAGTTTTACTTTTTGATAGTGAATATCATCTTAAGGGAGGCTCACAGCTACATTTTTACAATCAGTTACATACAACCGTTTCCACACTGAAATAGGAACGCAACTTATTTCATATGCCTATATGAGAATTTAAATCTACACTTGAGATAGATATTATGTGCAGGTCAGCACTATAGCTGCATCCCTTTTGTATTGTACTGATAATTGGCAGTGTATTCACAGACAAACGCTTACCATAAAACTTTCTGATAAAGGATGTCAGAGGAGGACTTGAAAAAAAAACTAATTTGTAAAACAACTATAATCATTCAGGATGGGAGCAGCTGGATTCCTGCCATTATCGATTATCCAATCAGAAAGTGGCGGACATTTTGACACACACTTTGAACTCAAACATTATAGTATTCTTATGTTTCAGATTAGATTAAAACAGTTTACACCATTTATGAGCTACAAATAATAAAATAATAATAATCATAATAACAACACAACGGGAAACCTCCTATTTTCCTTTAATGAACCTACCGCACTGTAATTTGGCACTTGTGACATAATACAGTTACATCAATTTAGTTATCGGTTGATTGTCTACATTGTGCTTCTATACTGTATAGTGTTAATCTAATAACAGACTACAATTGTGAAAAATAAAGGAAGACCTCTAACTATAGATCCAACTTGTATGATAATTTGGTGCAGCTTGAAGAGTAGAACTGTTCCAATTCTCAGCAATAATAGTTTTCAAGATGATCAGCGCACCTCGTTTATTAAGAGAGTCAAGAAAGGAAAGAGAATGAAAAAAACACAATAGTGAAGCAAGTTCACAGCATACAGCGTGCACTGATAAGTGGTGAGATATGCCACTTACATTTCAGTGCCTGCAATCGGAACTAAAGGTTTCTTGGCAGTCTTCACCTGCCGCATTATGGGGAATGATTCAGAAGGCTTCTTTTGTAAATCTCAGCTTTATGTGTAAAATCAGGATACATTTACACAAGACAGTTGTAAAAAACATAAGCACACGACAAATTCGTGGTGTTCACAACTATTCTCTGGTCTCCGCGACATCCACCGCCATCAATGCCGGCATTCTACGCACTTCGGGCTCTCCTGGTTCCAACGAAACTGGTCCCTCCGGCACCCTACGCGTTCAAGGTAGTTGGTAGTCTTCTTCGTTCCCAAAGGGGTGGGACTGACTGAAGGGTGAATTGACTGGGGCGGTGGGGACTGACGATGGGGGGATGATGATGACTGGTTTTAGAGGTGTGGGGACTGGACTGGGTGAGTGACTGACTGGGGCGGTACTGGGTGGTGATGACCTGATGGTGACTAGCTTGGTGGGTTGACTGACTGACTGGTGCGTGGACAGAGATACAAAGTAGAGATCTACTTACAAGTTTCATAATGAAGGCTCCCATTTAATGTCAAGAACAGTCAACAATAGTGGAATAAAAACGTTTCAGGTCCCATATGGTGAAAGGTCCATATGGACCTGAAACGTGTTGTTTTTCAACTGTTCTTGCGCTGTCAATTAAATGGAGAACTTCATTATGAAACTGGTGAGTCTGAGCTCACTCCTGTATCTCTGTCCCAGAGGAGACCTGTACTTTGAAGATATTTGTTCTTTAATTGGGGTGACACAATAAGTTTTCACATTTGTACTTCCAATGCGGGTCCGTTACAAATGTCGCTAGACGCCCTTGCCTATGCCCCACTATGGCGGTGGCCATTAAGTGAGTAGTGGCATGGGAAGGCCTGGAAAGATTAATGTCCTACTTCTAGCAACATCCAGATACGACTGATGATGCAAGTATCAATGGAGTATAGTGATCAGGTGCGAATCCCCTGTGGGGGACCAATTCAAATAAAGAATAGGGGAAAAAGAGTGTTTAATATAAGGTGGCCGATTCACTAAGCTCCGTTTAAGTGGCTTTAAGTAGTCCAAAGTACCCTTTAAGCCCGATAAGGCTTGCAGTGCGATCACTAAGCAGTAATAACTACGCTTTTATCGGTCTAAAGGGGCTTTTTTTTGCCCTCGGCGCAAATTCGGCACGATATCAGCCTATTGCGCTGATTTTTGCCAGTACTACCGATTCACACCAGCGCTAAGTGAATCGCTAAGTGGCCTTAAAAAAACGCGCACAACAAACGCGCCAGCTAAAGGCATGCGCAAAAGAAGCTGGACTTTAAAAAAATTCTTTGTTTACACTTTTTGCTGCACACCACTCATACAACAGGGGCCACGAGGGTGTCCCGGGGGTGCCCGCGGGGGTGGTCCGGGGTGTCCGCGGGGGTGTCTGGGGGTCCCCGCGGCCATCCGCGGCGGCGGGTGGGGTATTTAGCAATGGTGGTGCCCCAAAAATTAACACTACTCCGTCCCCTAACACATACTTACATTGAATGGGTAAAAATTACTATTATCCCACATATGGATAATAATAAGGCTTTGGCCCATTAAATATGACTTTAATCACATAAAACATAAATAAATGGTTTGTATCCACCCTTGTCCGGCCACCCACGATGAAGGCCACCCACATCTTCTCCCCCGTCCATAGACCCTGGGGTGCTGAAAAATATACACAATAAGAAAAAAAGCAAAACTAATGTCCCACAAGAAGAAGACCCCCACTACTGGATTACAAAATTGAGAAGAAATAGAAGATACGAGACACATGTGGATTGTAATGGTTTTTTTTTTTTGGTTCCTTTTTCCTGTTGTTGGATTAGTCTGTTTCCAGTGCTTCCGGTTCCCCTTGATTGCTGTGAGTGGTTTCATCTATGGTAAGTGAAAAAATAAAATGTATTGTTATTTTATTTTACAGGTTTTTTGCATTTTTTTTCCTGACTTCCTTTTTTTTATGTCCAATTATTTGGCCTGAATTTATGTATGTCAGATGGATATAATCACGTACAGGACAAATAGTGGTTGTATTGTATGTTGATTTTTAATGTGATTCAATTGTTTTTCATGCTCGTTTATTTGCTCTGTATTATGTCTGTAAACTATAGATGGACATACATAACGGTATTTTAATAAAAAATTGTTTGCTTGCCTTGTGTTGGTTTTGTATTGGAATTGCAATTTGCTGTTTTGTGTAAAAGGTTGTGCTATGTACATTTCATTTGTGCAAATGTTTAGTTAAAGGCTGTTTGCTATGATATGTGTATTGGCTTATTTTGGAATATAGATTTATTTTGATTGTTACTTTGACATAGATTAATTTTCATAATGGTTGCTTTGTCGTTGTAGGATTTGAAGTGTGTAATTGATTTTGATTGTAATTGATTGGTGTGTTGGATTAATTGATGGTAATTAATTGTGTTATGCTTTGTTTTTCTTTAATGAGTGCTATTTGTATCTTGTTTGGATTAGTGTATTTGATTTGGAGAATTGGTTGACATAGAACATGATGCAAAGTTAATTGTATCATGTACACATTGTCAAATTGAGTGTTGTGTATTTGCATTTTATTTAGATATGATTTTGCTTGGTGCGTTGATATTTGGAGAGATTGTATTTGGGCCGTGTACAGTATTTATTTGTATTTTGGTTCTCATGCATATACATAGTATATATACTATATTATATATATATATTATACATATTGAAGCCACATATTATATACATGATGACGCCACTGTACAAATAAATGGTGAAGGGTGGGTATCGGGTCACGGTGGCTTACCCCTTAATTGACTGTAGAGGTTAATAACCGCTAAGGTCATTAAGGGGTTTAGGGACATTAGTTTTGCTTTTTTTCTTATGTGAGTATTTTTCAGCACCCCAGTGTTATGGACGGGGAGGAGAAGATGAGGGTGGCCTTCATCGTGGTTGCCGGACAAGGTGAGGGTACCAAAATGTATTTGATTGTGATTAAGTATATTTATTGGGCAAACGATTATTATCCATATGGATAATAGTAATTTTGCCCATATACTGTAGTGTGATATGTGTTAGGGGGCGGGGGGTGGGATGTGTGTGTGTGTGTCTTTAGCCCTGTTTACTTGGGGCACTTTGTCCCCACTAATGCTATTTATGCCTTACCGCCCTTCATTGCCTTAGCGGATAGCCGCTAAGGTTAATGAAGCCTCCTTTAATGTATTTTAATGTGTGCGGGAGCAGGGGTTCCCTGAGCTGAACAGCTTGATTTGTGGCTCAGAACCCCCTGCTTCCCTGATACAGGCCCCCCCGGTAAGGGGCGTCGGTGCCAGTGTGGAACGCCATCTTTATTGAGTCCCACGTCGCGTCTTGGACGCTATAAAGATGGCTCCGACACTGGCACCGATGGCCCATACGGGGCCTGTAATCGGGAAGCAGGGTCTCTGAGCCACAAGCAATGCTGTTCAGCTCAGGGAACCCCCTGCTCGCACACTATTATAAAATGTACATTAACCAGCCTTCATTACCATAGGGCTGTTCCCTACATAACGCTAGGTAATGAAGTTTTATTATTGTTAGGTGGTTTTATACTAGTGTAGATGTGCAGGGGGTCTCGGACCTGAACCCGCATTGGTTTCAGGTCCCAGGCCCCCTACTTCAGGAGATATAGGCCCCGTTATGGTGGTGCCGGATCCTCTGCCTTAAAGCCCGGTCAGCGACCGGGACATTTAAATTCTGCATGGGGATACCAGCACTCCATAACGGGGCCTGTATGTCCTGAAATAGGGGGGTCCTCGGACCTGAAAACCAATTCGGGCCGAAAGCCGAAGGTAGAGCAAAATAAAGCTGATCTTCTCGCCTTCTCTCTCTCCCCGACCTCCTCTGTTCTCTAGATCGCGTGATCTACCCCCTTTTCACGTCAGCTCTCTCACGTTCTCCCCCTATCCCATTCTCCCAGTCAATTCACTAATTCTCGCTTCATAATCTGTCGAACCGCCCCCTCTGTGCTAACCCCTTCGCTCCCGCCAGTCTGTCTCTCTTTTCATACTCTCTGGGCTATTTAGTTTTCCTTATCTCTCTCTTTCTTTTTTTTTCTATCCTTACGTATCATGTCTACTACTATGTAAAAATAATATTTTTGTACTTACAGACACGAGCCCCTGTAAGAAGCTGTGCAGTTGAGACGCCAGGTCCTCTACCATTGCAGTTCTTGACAGGCTGCTTTGTGGGTATAATCGTTATCGTGCCTAATAACTCTTAGAACGATATCAGGGGGGAACTTACGGTTGCGGGAAAAAGCTCGGGTGGAGGCCCTGGAGCCAGGAGGGAAAACGGGGGGGGGGTAGAAGGCGGAAAAGGTGTGGTTGATCGCGAGCTATGCACCCTTTTGGCACAAGGCAGCCGGGCGTTAAACGCGCATTAGTGAATATAGTCTTATGGCACTTCAGCCTTTTGAAGGGCACGAGAAACGTTTATAACCCAGTGTAGCTCGCAGTAACGTAGCTTTAGTGAATCGGCCCACCTAAAGATCTTGCTCACAACTCTGCCTATGTATGGTAAAGTGTGACAATGATATTATCCAAAGATGAAATGAACCCCTAAAGATCACTATCCTCACGAAAATGAAAATAAATACATTGTAAGTAACATATCAAAACAGAAAAAACACTTAACTAAATTTAAAACCTGAAAGAATAATGAGCGCCTATGTGTTTCCACCATTACAATGGAAAAAAAATAAAAAAAAAAAAAAAAAAAAAAAGTAAGTTTCTCCATAAATAGGATGTGGTCTACAAATACTAAATCATTCACTGGACAATGTTCTTTATGGAATCTATGTAAATATCATACCTAGTGTAGACGTATAAGGAAGGTGTAAGTCCTAGCTTTGATACACTGGAGGGTGCAGTCTTTGGTTGAGTTTAACAACACATAAATGCTGATGGCGGATAATGCTATATCCATCCAGATATATTAATGGGTCAATAGGGAAAGGGAAAGAAATAGGGAAAGTGTCTTTACACATCATCCTGTTTTCCCTGCAATATATATACTCACATTAAGAGGCTGATATACATCATTGAACGGTTTATATTATATTCGTTAATACCGCCAAAGATCTGTAAGAAACCCCCCAAGTGCCACTGTAGGTTACTAAAATTCATGTAAACGTGCACCAAAGCGGTTACAAATGATACCAAAGCATATTATTCGTGGGATACACTGTAGCATTTACTAATGAAAGTAGAAGCAAATACCATGTATTCAGCAGCGACACAGCATTAGTGCCTCATGATAAGAAGGTCCAGACCCACATGCCCTCCCACTTGCGGAATCTAGGGGTGTTCCTCAGTGGTCCAATCATAGTTTAACTAGCTAGGTATTGACAAAGAAGGGTCCGGATGTCGGAAAGCCTAACGTTAGACATAGGGAAGAAAACGAAAAGTAAGCTAGAACCCTAGTCGGGTAACTACGGGCCTTGGAAAACATGTTTCGGTACCCGAGGAATTGTACTGTATTCCAATTCCGGGGAATGTATAAGGAAGAGGACAAAAAAAGCCTGAGTTTCTGCATAGGATGATTGGTAGCTCTGCTGAAATGGTGAGGAAGGCGTAAGGCGTGTTGCACCGGAACGGGGTAACCATGCCAAAAGTAGAACAGCAATTTGGGTGGAGGCCAGATGGGAGATGTAAGTACTCTAGTCTACGGACAAGAACAGAAGAGCTGCTCCCAAGTTTTACAACTATGAGGAGAAATAAGGGATGAGGAAGAACAGAGGGCACTCCAGACCTGGCAGCAGGTAGTCAATGAGGAGCAGGAGATAGTACTGCGGAGCCGTGGGCATTGAGAATGGCCGCCACAGGTGCCGACCCCCTACAGTAGAAGGCAACTCTATTCGAACAAAAACCAGCGTGGCAATTTCCACCAAAAAACCAGGAAAACACCCAGGACATTCTGAAATACATGCCTAAAACTTTCCTAAACTAGCCCCAGAATTTCTGAGATTATTAAGCCCTATCGATTAACAGCGGGGGTCCCTGGCAGTCCCACTTCAAAAGAATGGGAAACTTGCCAGGGATCTGCTGTGTCTAATCCTTATGGGTCGTAGTCAAGGCAGAAATGCTTTTTCTGTAAACGTGCCTCAAACTAAGCCCAGAACATACCCAGCACATACCCAGACAACCCAGCCACAACCAAGAATGTAACACGGATAGATTACGGCAAATGTTAGAATAAACGTGACTACTTAACGTATTATGCTGAGGGAAGAAACAAATGGGGAGGACCGGCGGAGAACTATTGGAGGAATGCTGGAATTGTGATGGACTGCCATGCGAAGAAGATGTGCTTAGTGAGAACTCGTCAGGAGGAGCGCTGGAGAAACACCCAGTGGCCACCACGTAGGGGGAGTCAAAATGCTGTGGGGAAGGAAACATGGAATTGGAGAAAAAAAAAGTAGGGTCGGAACTTCTGATACATATGTGGAGAAGGATGGCAATATGCCATTCTGTTTGAAATGGGAGAATTACCTCCAAAGCAGTGCAGCAGTTCATACGATCCCGCTCTAACTCGGGAAACATCAGTGGGACCCAGACAAGGAGCATACTGGGCCATGGGTGCGAAAGGCTCTTTATGAACAGAAACAGCAGGAGACCATAATACTCCAATATGACCGCGGACTTTGAGACCATCAGCGTGGTGGGTGTATAAGCGAAGATGATTAGAGGGGAAACAGACAATGGTCCTCTTGGATAGTGGGCCTCGGTATCCATCATTTTCAACCCTGGTATGATCGATACACCTTAAATATCTGCCACTGCAATCTCTGGAGGGCCTGGTTGATGTGGGCCTAAGTAATGCAGCTACAATGTTCTATGTGGTCTATGTAGTGGTGAAGCTTAGAATCTTCCAAAGCAGGTAACCGGTTATGCTGTCCTGTGTAGGGCATTTATGGTGGGTCCCTATGCCGCGAAAAGCGCCGACAGTATCAGTATTTTATTGTAGGAGTATTGTTAGAGCTGTGGAACGTATGTGCTAGAAAAACTCTGTCGACAAGGGTAGTTAGACATATAAAAAGTTTAGACATACACATCCAGTGTAATTAAAGAATGTCAGTTTGCGAAAGTCTCAAAAAAATTTCAAAATGTTGTTTTAGAGCATGGTCAAAGCCATAAACGCGGTGTGAGTGGAGAGAGACAGATACAGGGGACCTCGGTAAACAACGCGAAGCGTTTCTGGATGTCACCCATTGATAAAGTAATACCAAAGGGTAGTCAATACAGAAGGGAACCTGAAGGGTATGTCTGGAGCCCTACAGTTTAATAAAGGATATTGGATGTATTACTGTTTTTCAGGATACGATGAGGGGAGAGCTGCAGGGGAGGGGCGGAGGATGGTAGGGAACAAAAAAGGAGTGGGGAGTGGTGAAACGATAAGGAAAAGCAAGAGGAAGGAATGGAAAAAGATGAAAAGATGGAGAAAAAGGCAGAAAGAGGGAAACAAAGAATAAGAAAAAAGGAAAACAGAGAAAAGGAAAAGGGGGAAAAAAGAAACTCCCATTTCCCCCCCATCCCCTCCACCCCTTACCCCCCTTCCCCCTTTTCTTCTACTGTTCATTGTTATTACATGTTCATTTTATTCCTTTGCTCTATGGTGTATATGATGTAGGCTCAATGATTAAATGTGATTTATACATTGATAACATTATTAGATTTAAACGTGAGTCATCAATGTGGTTAATAGGGTCATATATAGTATACAATTGCGTCTAATCTTGGCGATGTCTTTTTATAGAGCAAAAAAATCTTTCAAATTGTTTTGTGTATTTTTAATTAGTTGTGGACCATTTGATTACATTTGTTATTCTTATAATCTATATACATATCGTTGTATACATTAAGATATAGTTTATGAGAAATAGCATTATAATGCATTTAACTTTTTTTTCATTCTATTATTATACTTATGTGAGTTATGTGTATAGAGTCCTTGTGTTTGAAATTTACACATATGATCAATTATCAGTTGTTGCAACACATTAGTTAACCCTTAGAGGGAAGTTATAAATAACACCCTCCACCTTCATGTCTTGTCATACTCATTGAGAAAGGGCGAACTCCCCGAAATGGGGAGGAGGTCGTTTTGTTATGTTCTAGTATCTGTTTTATGTAGATTTTAATAAAGTGATTTTATTACCTACCTGGTGAGTCTGTCATCCAGGAGCAGCGCGATATCGATCATTTTTTCGCTTTCTTTCTTCACTATCAAGATGCAGCTGTCCAAACAAATACTCCTTCAGAGAGGGGTAAACCCCGGAGGAAGAGAGACAAGTAAGACAAACAACATAATGATAATCTACATACTCCAAATACACAACAAAGTGAAAAAAAGGTGCTACACACTGCCTCCAGTGCGGGGAACTGCTCCGCTGTTTATGCTGTCTTGGAGCTCTGCGCAATTGGGAGATTGTGGGGTGGCCATTTTGCGCATGCGCAGTGTCGCCAATCTTTGAATGCTCTGAATGCACCGAGGTGGGAACTAAAACCCTCGGGGGGGGGGGGGGGGGAGGGGAGGATCGAACACGATGGGCTATACCAGCCAATGGGATGAGAGGCAGTCCTTGTGAAGCAGGATACCTCTGCGGTGGAGTCAAGGTGACTTGGGGCAGTCTGGACAGTGGAGAAGGAAGAGTGTCCAGGGAGCAGTTCGCTTCCTGGAACTAGGCCAGATATTGCACCCCAGAAGGAACCGGCACTTCAAAGGTCCTTATTACACAAACAAAAAAAAAAATGTAAAAAAATTAATTTGTGCAAGGGGTCGTATATTTTGACCAAAACGTCAATCTGTGTGGGATAAAATCTTTGTTGTATGAAACCTCGCAGTGCCAGTCCTTCTTGTTTTTTTGGAGGATGTGGTACCTATATGTACTGTGATATACAATGTGTTTTATTTTAAAAAACACACACCGCCAAATTTAGCATTTAAATATCCTGAACTGACAATTACTGTCTTTGCACACCCAGGGCACTTATCGTAAATATTGTCATTGCACTGACATATACTACACTTACACCATTGCTCTGCTGGTCTCTCTAGGTGGGGGTTTTCAACCCGGTTTTCCGCAGTCGCCGCAATGCTGGGGGGGGGGGCTAGTCATACATCTAGCAGTAGCTGCTAATAGTTACTCCTGCTACCAACAGCTGTTCATTATTTACATTTTGCCGGCCAAATGGCTTAACGTCCGGGTTTTAAAAAAAAAAAAAGAAATACAAGGACGTATATGGTTTGAAGGCCATAGCGTTATTAATATAGGAACAAAACATAACACACTTTGAATGCTTGAACATAATGAAATACATTAGTCACAACTTCACTTTGTGAAAAGGACTATTTCTAATGAATATATAAAAGTGTTTTGAAATGTATAGCTTTGTAGAATACTGGTTTTTCTGGGTAGATCGTGTTGATGCGTTCCCATGGAGCATAGGATGCGATCTAACCTGTGATGAAACGGAGGAGGACTCCCTCCTTTAGTTTTTCTTCCAAAACGGCAACCCATGGTTAATAACCGCTATGGGATAAGGGTAGGGGGACATTACATTGGAATGTTTTATTCGTGTGTATGTTTTCAGCAACGGAGGGGGGCATGGGCAGGATGAAGACGGCCTTCATAGTGGGTTGGGTGCCTTGTAAAAGGTAATGTAATATATTTGACTGTATTTATTGTAATTTATATGTATTAAAATGGGCAAATGCATTATTATCCATATGTGGATAATAGTTTTGGACCATTACAGTACTGTAGTGTGTTAGGGGGCGGGGGGGATGTGTGTTGTATATTGCTTGTTTATGGGGGCAATTGTCCCCAATAAACATGCATTATATGCCCTTAACCCCTTCATTGCTTAGCGGATAGACCGCTAAGGTATATGAAGCTGCATGAATGAATTTTAATAATATTGTGCGGGAGCGGGGGTCCTCTGAACCGAACCGCATTGATTTCTGCCTCATGGACCCCCTGCGTCTGGATTACAGGCCCCTGTTTGGGGCATTCGGTGCCAGCTGTAACGCATCTTTATGGAGCCGCCCACTAGTCACGTCTTGGAATGTCTAGTAAAGGCTGGCGGCGACCACTGGCACCCATGCCCCTACGGGGCCTGTAACCTCGGGGAAGCCAGGGGTTCTGAGGGCAGAAATATTAATGCGTTCAGCTTAAGGGACCCCTGCTCCCGAACACTATTATTAAAATTACATTAACAAGCCGCTACGGTAATGAATTATTG
>WSYH01012888.1:0-17928 GCA_036426205.1 Ascaphus truei
CTAGCAGTGGCTACCCTTCCTTTCCTGCGGCCTGCTGCGATCCTCTTGCAGTGGCCTGCCTTGGACTTCTGCGCTGAAGCGTTGGTTCTTCCCGACGCTGCCCTGCGGTGAACTTCGGCCAGCCTGCTGTCTCCTCCTGCTGAGATCGGCGTCATGGGCCGAGGCCGCTCCTCGCGCAGAAGCCACCCCCGCGCTCACGCTCCTAAGCTGAAGCGGGGCACTCCTGACTTCCTGTTGCCGAACTCCTGCTTCATTAACGACGATGCTGCCTTCTCCAATCCTGACCCTGCGATGTACGACTACGAACTGCGCACTCCGGATCAGTCTGCGTGGACTAAGGTCGGTGATTATATAACCCCACCTCAGCCCCGCGGTCCGGTCCCGGTTTGTGGCGAGCATCGGCGTAACATTAGGCAAGTATAGTGACATCTGATCAGCAAATAACATATATAGTGCCAAGTAATGGCATGATTCTAGCAGCCAAACTGTATAAAGCACACATGAGTCTATGGGGGTCATGCAGTAAGCGGCGGAAAATTGCATTCGCCTGGGGTTTGAATTCGCCATATTTTTGGCGTGTTGCCCTTGCTGTATGCAGGAAGGGCCGAATCCCTGGCGAATCACAGCGAGAGCAACATTCCCAAACATGGCGAGTAACCGGTGGAGAGACAGTCTGCCTGGCGAGAAGCTGCCGAGAAGCCGTCCCTTGCCGAGATGTGTCTGCAGCAGAGCGAGAACCGCTGCTCTCTCGGCACAAACATCGGCAACATTAAAAAATCTTTTAAATACAATTTTATTCATAGTGTACATGTGCAGGGGTTCTCCAGAGCTGAACCGCATTGGTTTCAGGTCCGGGGACCCCCTGCTTCCCGAGATACAGGCCCCGTTATGAGGTGCCGGTATACCTCTGCATTTAAATGTCCCAATCATGTGACTGCGGAATGTAAACAAAGCAGAGGGATACCGGCACCGCATAAAGGGGCCTGTATCACGGGAAGCAGGGGGTCCCCGGACCTAAAACCAAAGCGGATCAGCTCCAAAGACCCCCTGCACATCTACACTATGAATAAACCACACATATCAATAAACAGTCATTCCTTACCTTTGCGGCTATCTGATATGGTAACGAAGCACCATGAATGTATTTTCAATAAAAGTGTACTGTGAGCAGGGGGTCCCCTGAGCTGAACCGCATTGATTTTTGGATCAGGGACCCCCTGCTTCCCGAGTTACAGGGCCCGGTATGTGTCATCGGGTGCCAGTGTCGCCGCCACCTTTATAGCGTCCCATACGCGACGTGACCGCTATAAAGATGATGGCGGTGACACTTGCACCGATGCCCCAAACCAGGGCCTTTAACTTGGGAAGCAGGGGGTCCCTGAGCCACAAATCAATGCGGTTCTGCTCAGGAGACCCCCTGCTCCCACACAATATTATTAAAATACATTAATGCTGCTTAATTACCATAGCGGATATCCGCTAAGGCAATGAAGGGGTTAAGGCATAATAGCATGTTTATTGGGGACAATTGCCCCCAATAAACATTGCAATAAACAATATACACCCCCTGTGCCCCTAACAAACCCTATACCCACAGTACATATATTACATTTTTGGGATTCACAGCAATGACAATAGGCCGGCGGTGGCCCTCGGGTGTTCCCCACAGGCCTGCAGTACCAATTCTGTGCCCCCCCCAAAAAATTAAACAACACATAAATACTTTTCAATAAATACACTCCCCCCCCTAAAACATACAGTACAGTAATGTGCAAAATAACTATTATCCAGATATGGATAATAGATTATTTGCCCATTATGAAACACATAAAACATGCATAAATAAAAACATGAAATGTTAATCTTAAAATCACCACATAGCATCTTACAATTAAACCAGCAGCTAGACAAATGTATATCAAATGTCACACAATTGCATTGTGTGTACATGATGCAATTAATGTGTGCATCATGTAACACTATGCAAAATCAATTTAAAAATTAAATACACTATGCCAGCCACAATACATACAATGCCAGCAACAAATTCAAATAGAAACAAAGCAAGTAAACATAAATACATTTACCATCAATCAATCAATTTCCTACATCAATTACAATACAATCCCAATCAATTATACAATTCACTATTCAATTCCTAAATACAAACCAATGAGAAAATAATTCTAATTCAAAGTAACCACCATCATACAAATGTAACTACCAGAAATAAGCCATTATTCAAAAGCAAGACCCTGAAATATACTCCTGCAAAGAGCAATAAAAATTACATTGAACTAAATACAAATTACATTACACACACAACAATGTAGAAATAAAGCAGCTAAATACATTTGAAATACATGAAAAAACATCAACTTTAGCAAATCAATCAATTATTATCCCTGTATGTCTATCCATATATATAAACATAACATGCAGGGGCAATACAAGAGCATACAAACCAATGCATTTCCATCAAAAAAATCACATAGAATACACCCATTCAGTGTCCCTGAATGTATGTAAATCCATAGGGACATAGATAATTCAGGGGCATTAAATGGAAAAAAAAAACATGAATAAGAAATCAAAAAAAACTGTAAAAGTTAAAATAATAAACTTTTCTTTGTTTACTTACCATTAGATGCCCACTCACTGAAATCCAGGTGAACCGGAAGCTCTCGAACCAATCCAAGGGTAACCATAAAATAATAAACACTTACAATCCACGTGTGTCTTCTGTCTTCTATTTGTAATCCATTTCATCAAAGGGGGGCTTAATCAGTAATCTGTAATCTGTATTCTTCTTTCTTCTGTCTTCTTCTTGGTCTTCTTCTCTTCTAGCACCACGCCCTGGTTCTCTTCTGGTAGGAGGTCCGTCCTCGGCGTCTGGCTTCAAAATGAGACGACATAGGCTTTTATATGCCTATGACATCACATTTTCTTCAAATGGTTCCCATGGCCCTGATTGGGCCGTGAAAACCAAGTGATTTGGGGGGGAAAAAAATTGATGACGTCATTTAATGGCAATGACGCCAGCCAATCAGAATGGCTGAGCTTCAATTGCCTTTAAGATGACGTCATGAAAATAAAGATGGCCGGCGACACATGGTACGGTACCCAATCAGAGTGTGGGAATGAAATCCCAACTCTGATTGGCTGAAGCAAAGCCTCTGTCACATGGTCTACCAGAGCCAATCAGAGTTGGGATTTCGCCACTACTAGAATTCAGCGGGTTTCAAAACATGGCTAGTTGTGGCGCAAAGTGCCTTTTCGCCATGCCGATGGCGGGAAAAAAAAACCGCCAACAAACTTGGCGTTTTTTTTGCTTTTCGCCAAATTTTCGGGGCTTTCTGAATCGTGGTATGCATTTTTGGCACAAAACGGGCAAAAAGTGACTTTGCGCCGCTTATTGCATGAGGCCCTATATATCGGTGTACAGTGGAGCATACGACCTAACCGCATGGGGAAGCGGTATACTGGTATCAAAAACTCCTGCTTGCTGACCCTCCGTCTCAACACATCATGACCGGTGGCACTACACCCCGATGACCGTTTTATGCGTCAAGCGCGCTTCTTCACAGGGGGAGGATTCCTGTGTAGGTGGTAAGTGAAACCTTAAATACCAGTAAGGTAAAGGTCAGCTCGCAGCCAATCATGGCACGAGTGCTCTCGTGAGGGGATGGAGGGGGATTAGCTCCCATACCACTAGTAGAGAAAGGCTTACTGTGGGCCAGGTGCTAAAGTATACACTATGTTTTGTTTTAGGTGAGAAACTTGTTTATATGTGTCTTAAAAGTTATCACTCCCAGAGATCGTGTTTGTGTGTGCAGAATATTTCCATAAACAGTATGAAAATAAGAGCAAGCCTACCAAAAGTTGGGAATATTGGAATTGAATAGAAACCGCCCCCCACAAAAAAAATATTATACCCGAATAAATTACACATGCAAACTTTCATTATAAAGCAAAATGCAACATCATTGAGAAAAAAAAAGTGTAAAAGTGTAAAAAATTGTATTTTTGTTTTTTCATTGCCATTGACTGCTAATCGGATACGATCAATACAGTGATAGCCAATGCATTTTTTGACAAATGCTTTTTTCTATTGATTGTTTTATTTTATTTTATTTTTCTGTTTATTAATTGGCTTAAAACAAAGCACATAAAAGCCCAATGCCACTTCCAATATGACAAAAATACACAGTAAAATACTTACAGGCATACCCCATTTTACGTACACCTGCTTTACGTACACTCGCAAGTACGTACATTTATTTTTAGTTGCACCATACCCCTGTGTACGTATGCATGCTTCACGAGTACGGACACCAGGGGACGGCATGCATGCGCACCTATCATCAATACTGCAACCTCCTTCATTGTGATACCTAACTGAGCCGGAGTGCAGGTAAGGGGTAAGGGGGAATGGGGCCAGATGGCAGGGGGAATGGGGAGATCGGGTGCGCCATAAATCAGCAGCTATAGCAGTGATTCCGCCCGCACTGCAGCTCCTGGCTCTTCCCCCTCCGCTCTCCTCTTCCCTCCTCCCCCCTCCTCTCCCCTCCTCCTTCCTCCCCCTTCCTGATTTTTTGGTTTCTTATTTAAATGATTTAATTGACTGGTTGTCTAGTGCTTGGATTTATTTAATTGGTTGGCTAATGTTTTTATTTCTTGAATTGTAGTGCTTGTGTATATGTTTTATTATTTTGTATTTTGGGCATTCATGCATTTTTATTAGGGTGACCATTAGGTGCTATAGTTGCTTATCATGCTCATATTATATTGGTATGATTTACCACTATGCCTAACAATGGGTACTAGGTGGATATAGTGGGCCTGGGGTGGTTAGGCCTCCAGGGTGGGTTAACCCCTTAATAACGATAGCGGTTAATAACCGCTAAGGTGATTAAGGGTTAGGGGCCATTAGATTTTTTTATTTATTGTATTCTTTCTGGAAATGAAGGACATGGCCCTGCAATATGCTGACGAGTATGCCCTACATGATGGCAGGGAAAAGTAGAAAAGTTTATTTACTTTATTTCTGCTGGTTGGCTAATATTATATTTAATAATGAGCAAATGAGCTATTATCCATATCTGGATAATAGTTTGCCCATTACTGTACTGTATGTGTTGTGGGGTGTATTTGTTGCAATGTATAAACAGGATTGGTACCGCAGGCCAGTGGGGACCCACAGGGACTACCCAAGGACCCCCGGACACACAAAGGGACCCCTGATGGCCTCTTGTATCAATCCTTTGTATAAAAAAAAAATATGGTTTTATGTGGGGGCACAGGTGCTGGGTTGTGTATTGGTCCTTAGCACATATTGTAATGTTAATTGGGGGCAGAGGGGGTGAATGAAGGGTCAAGAACCCGCTTCACTCACCCCTCTGCCCCCAATAAAGTTGCTGTTGTTCCTTAATCCCTTCATTGCCTTAGCGGCTATCTGCTATGGCAGCAGTGCACAAAGTGGGGGGCGCGAGATTTGCTGCAGGGTTGCAGGGTTTACAGAGGTCCCAGCGTGCTTCTCGATTGCATTTAATTAATGCCGGTGGAGCTGCAGGGCCTCTGTAAACCTTACTTACCTTGATTCAGCCGCTCCTGGTTATGCATCGCCATGGCAACATGGCGTCAAATGACGCAGCAGGGTCATGTGACATCACGTTGCCATGATAACATGACGTCATGATGCCAGGATGTCTGGATGTGGCACATTACAGGTTCGGGAAGTACAAGTCTTAAATGGATTAAACCTGACCTGTCTCCTTTTGAAGTCGCCATGATCAAACATACCGGCAAAAGCTGGGAGCACTGACCAATAACCTCTGGTACTTCCCGGAGGAGGGACTATGCGGAAAAAAGCAATCATTCATAGCTAAAGTTTGTTGTATCTAATTATTTCACCCACATTGATTTGGTGAAAATTTGAAGAAATCATCTTTGGCAATGATGTAGCCATATATCTCTGCTAAAGTCGCCTTCTTATTAGTTCCAGCATTAATTGCATAAAAAATAAATATGCATAACTGCAGTCCGGCTTACTATATGGACTTGACATGATGTTCAGTGTATATCCATTCAGCAATTTAGCAGGCATAGCAATGTAGAATAATGGCCAAAACATACTATTTTGGGATTTTAATAATGAAATGCCTAAATTTGATAACGTCTTCAGCGACAAAGGTCAATTTACAATGGATCAGTGAAATGGACACTGGTTTTATCTGTTTTTTAAACACCTGAAGATCCACTACCTACTACCCACTGAATAGTCTATGCAAAGGGGTGTGATTGACAGCCTTCATGGAAGATTAATGAGTGAATGCCGCATGGAATACAGCAGACATCCCTAAAACCTGGTCCGAGAAATGATCAGATAACGGCCACTGCATCTGTAGGCACAAATTAGAATCTACTCCACTGGTACAGCATGCTCCCCTATTTCAGTGAACAGAAGCTTGTTTAACAAGATAACATGATTAGCAGTATCAAAGCTTTTGCAAAATCTAAGAATATTGCACCAGTTAGTTGTGCTAGTTCATTCCGCACTAAATTTAATTACAAACTATTAGGTGGGTAATTCAAATGGAGTGGTTTGGGTGAAAGACAGAAGGCTTTGTGGTCAGCTAGTCATGTTTTCCATGACTAGTTTACCATTTGGGCTACTAATGGCTTAATATTGACTGTAATATGTATATTGATTTCTGTGATTCAGAGACGATTATGTCTGTTAGAATCCATTTTGGATTTGTAAATAGGATTTGTAAATTGGATTTGTGTCATTCATTATCCATTGTACTGTATTTTTTACCGGATCCAATATTTTGAACACATTCCGATAAAAGTGAGATATTTTTGGCAGTGCAACATTGATTTATTGTACTATAAAAATAATGTAATTTTCTTTGCAATGAAACCACAATTTTAGTTTTCTGCACTTTCATGTATCCTGCCCTTAATTTGCTATTTCACAATTATTTTCGTTTTCGTTTCCTTTCTAGATCAAAGAACAGGCCAAATGTAGCAATTAATCTTTTATTAGGTGCTTAGTGCTGTACTGTACATGCTGATGTAAGCAGACCGACTTGTGCCGGGACCATCCGCCTCAGAACAAAAAGTAAGTCTGGCTACATCTATACTTTAAAAAATGGTTCTCCAGACAAGTACATTGAAAGTAACTTGTTTCTTCTAGATTTAAACTGATCAGAGATAAATTATACTTTCATTATATCTGAGAAAACAAGATTTTCAGCCACACAATTCCAGATGTCTATTCTAATATTTAGTGAGTGAAGACCTGTCATCTACTGTTATCCTTTCAGAAATGATATTGCCTTTTTTGCTAGAGAACCAATTGCAAGTTGTAGGTGGCATTTGCTAAGGTCTTAAATAGATACCTGCAAAGGGAAAAGCAATTTTGTCTTATACAGTACTTCACATAATAGTATGTCAAAATACAGTCTGAATCTTTAGCATTTTAATGCAATATCCATAAGTGAGAAACACATTCTGATGGAAACCAAATACCTTGCTGGAACAATGAAGCAAAGTAAAATATTGATGGCCAAATAAAAATAAAAGCTTTAGATATTAGTTTTGCACCCTGGCATTATTTGTTTTCCACCTTACACTTACACTATTAACATATTAAAAACTATGATATTGTGTTTAAATATATCCTTTTACACATGTAACATTCCTCTAGTGTTTACTTGAAATGGCATTTTGCATAGTTTTACATTTAAGTTGCTCTCAACTGCTGAAATGATCTGTCTGCAGGAATAGAATAATTTCAGTGTATAGAGTTTTTATTTTATGTCAACATATTGAAAAAAAGTAATTTCCTTTTGCTTAGCTTGACATTTATAGAAAAGTTATTTGGCTGTCTCATGAATCTAGAAAGATAAGATCAAAGTAAATTGTTGAAATTGTTTGTGATTGCCACTTATAGTGTAACATATCAGATAAAATGTTTGTAGAAATAAACATCTAAATACTCTCATATGTCATGCAATGCCTCAACATGTTGTTTATTTTGCCATGCCATTTAAATTGCATTAAAGGTCATTAATGCCAACAAGACAATTATGGAAAACTTGTCTAGATGCAACATCTGCAGACAGTACTCATATAAAGTATGGTTCAGATTATATCTACATACAGAATATGTACAGCTGTGGCAAAGATTTTTTCTCCCGCTGGCACATGGTGGGCTATTCTGCTTTATTACATCCATTGAAACCAATGGAAACTATTTTATATTCTAGATTATAATGCAATATGTTGTGTTATCGGTAGGAGCAATTAAGTCTGATACACTACACTATATCTAATTGCTGTAACATATGTAGAGGTTTGACTTAAATACTGTAATAACAACTGAGGTGACGATCACTCCAACAAACTTAGTTGTTGTACAATGTTGTTCATAAATCAATTACAGACCATAAGGACTGAATTTAGAAGTGTATTTATTTGCATTTATTAAGAGCATGTTTAAATATGGAAAATATATTTGAAATTTGATATACTTTTTGTATATTCATTTTGCATGGGTGTGCTAATATTATTGATATCTTTTGGAATCCATTTTATTTTGAACATATTCTCCTTTGTATTTCCATTTTGAATATATGTAGTAATGCATTTTACTACTTTACCTTAGCTTCTTCAAAATGTTTTTCTTTTCCAAAAAAAGTATATAAAAAATAAATATATATATGGGAAAAAGAGAAGAGAGAGTGCACGCCCCATAGCGTAAAATTGTACATTTATTGGAAAGGAGGGGGGGAGGGAGAAGGGGGGTGAAAATTCACTCACAAAGGTAAGTAAAATCAGGCAATTTGTGATATAAATCACCGCCAATCTGGTCAGTCAGCATTCAGGATCCGCAGCCCAACTCTCACTTGAAACTGCAGGAAGATGGTAGCAGGTGCAGAGCTCCAGAGGCTCCTTTCGACAAATAAATCCTGTCTTTTGGAGTTCAAGCAGTGTCTCCTATAGCAGCTGGCCGCAATGTTGATCCGAGCTCGATGCGGCCCATCATGCGCATGCGTGGTGACGTAATACCGCTCCCTGACGCGTTTCGTCACTAACGCCTGTAGTCATCAGTACTGATGTGGGTAAGGGTATAACACGCACCCTCAGCAGTGAGGGCATGCCCGGAGTGTGGTAATAGCATTGCCGGGCCTGGTGAGTACGGGTTAACGTAATACTTGCTGAGTCCGGGGTACCAGGGGTCGGAGAGTAATGTCCAAGTGCCAGAGTTCAGGGGTTGGAGAGAGCAGCGCAGTGATGTCCGAAAGCCAGGGTTCAAGGGCAGGAGAAGGCAGCGTAGTCAAGTCCAAAGCAGGGTTCAAGTTCAAGCCAAAGGAATCCAGACAGGGGCAGGGACAGGAAGCAAGGCTGAAACAAACAAGGGAGCTAGGCATAGACACTGCACACACAGGAGCTACAGGAAAGCTATGCAGAGCAAGGACTGAGAGGACAGAGAAGGGTTATATGGGAAGGAGGACCAATAGGGATGCAGGGAGGAGCAGAGGTTAGAGTGGGTACTTGCAGGGATAGGTCACTGAGAGCAGGGGAGGAAACAGGGAGGTAATCAAGAGTTATAGCCTGAAACCGACGGGGGGCGGAGCCAGAGCATGGGGGTGGAAAGTAACTAGAGCAGGTGCGCGCGCCCTCTTTAACCCTGCTATGCGCGTGCACCGCACATGCACCAGAGTGTGGGGGAAGACCAGCGGAGGAGGTGCACGGGAGAGGAGACAAAGGGGAAGGAGGAACGGAGGAACCAGGTAGGGAATGGACAGGGATGACAGAGGCACGCCGAGGAGCGCGTGACCCACGATATGGAACCCGCGATTGTGAACGCGCACGCTTGGTGAAGGGAAGCGCGCGCGTGTGCAGAGTGTGAGCCTGGGCGTGCGGACCGTGCCGTGGAGGAACGGCTGAGGGAGGAAGGTAGAGAATGGGGAAGTAGGGTAGCGGAGGAATTAGGCACTGTGGAACCTGAGGTGATGGGGACACGCTGGGAACTGCGAGTCCCCCGATCCGTTACAGTCATGTAACGGCGACTTTCTCAAAGGGTTGCTGATTGGTTGCAACCTGTTCCTGCCTTGTAATTGGTTGAAAATCGTGATTGAATGTCCTATCAAATCTTGGAACAGGCATATTGTAAACTATAGCTGACAATAAATTCTGGGACATACAGTAAACAAAAGAGAGCTAGAAAATAAAACTAGACAACTATACTGCACACAAATCGAATAACATGACAAAGATTGCTAAAACATTATTAAATTGACTAACTGATAAAAAAAAGAAACAAAATGATAAAAAATGGAATGTAAACCATCATAGTACAGTAAATTGATCACAGTATGAGGCAATGTGTATGCCACAAATGACCTAAATGATGGTGATAATACTAAATAATGAAAAATGTCTAAATGACATTATTAATAGGCATATAAATTGCTCTAAATACTTGTGATGAATTGTTTGGGTCTAATAAAATGAATGTAAAAATGGGAATAATTTAAAATGGAAAAAAAATCGGAAAAAATTATATATAAAAATAAAAATAAATTTAAAAATGTGAGAATGAACAGGGGAAATAGAGGTTTGAGAGATTGAATAGCAAAAATTGGGACCCTAAATAGGGAAATATACTGTCTCAATGCTGAATATATGTATAAACAAAATAGACCTGACACCATAGGTGGTTTATGTAAATGCATTTGGAAAAATAATATCTAATTGAATAGATGGCTAAGCAAGATAAGCCAAATTAGGAGAAATATGAGAGAGAAGGAAAGAGAGCAAAAGAACAACATATCTATCCTATTGGATAGAACCAATATGGGTGATTAACAAACCAAAAGATAGTACCAGCACTCTCTGTCTCACAGCTATAGATATAAGCGAATACCAGTGTAGGGAATATGAATAATTTAATGACACTAATAATAAACTGAAAATATAGCAACAATAGCCAATACGCCAATGCAAGAATTAATATCACCATAGAGCAAATCAAAAAATAAAAGAGGGTGGAGGGGAAAGAAGGAGAAGCGGAAAAAACATGAAACAAAAGGAAAAAAATCACAAAAATGGAAAAAGGAAAGCAAACTAGGGGGGCGACGTTTCGAGGGCTGACCTCTTCATCTGGCCCATTCCCCCTGGTCCCAGAAGGTCCCAGAGGTACTTCCCTAAGCCTTCCCTCCCCACTGTCAAATAATCCCTTACTCAGCTAATGATATAAATATAAATTCTTAAGAGGGCAAATTACCTAAGCAGATATCAGATATCAAACAATAGATATGAATATATGAATATTGTAAAAGACACAGAACATATGCAGATATCAGATGTCAATCAGTGAACAAGTATAAGCAAACCCTCTATCAACAGCTCCTGTGTCCTATGTTCACATTTATTGTTTGATATCTGATATCTGCTTAGGTGATTTGCCCTCTTTAGAATTTATATTTATATCATTAGCTGAGTGTGGGATTATTTGACAGTGGGGAGGGAAGGCTTAGAGAAGTACCTCTGGGACCCTTTGGGACCAGGGGGAATGGGCCAGATGAAGAGGTCACCCCTCGAAACGTCGCCCCCCTAGTTTGCTTTCCTTTTTCCATTTTTGTGATTTTTTCCTTTTGTTTCATGTTTTTTCCCCTTCTCCTTCTTTCCCCTCCACCCCCTTTTATTTTTTTATTTGCTCTATGGTGATATTAATTCTTGCATTGGTGTATTGGCTATTGTTGCTATATTTTCAGTTAATTATTAGTGTCATTAAATTATTCATATACCCTACACTGGTATTCGCTTATATCTATAGCTGTGAGACAGAGAGTGCTGGTACTATCTTTTGGTTTGTTAGTACTTTTGAAGGGAATTAGGGTCCCTTCCTGTTCCGTGCACCCTGCAACCTTGCTGAGTCATTGTGTCAGAGTGCTGTCTATCACCCCCCCTTTCTACCAATATGGGTGATTGTTGAATTGTGTTGATGAATTACGTATATAAATGCACAATTAAGTGCGTAATACTATATATAATATGTAAGAGATCAATATAGAAAAGCCTAGGAATACTTGGGATCACTCATGCAAACTCCAAGAATCCGCATGGTGAGCCCAATACTGTAATCCAGATATGAATCTGGACAACAATACAGAGCAAGGAGAGCCCGCAAAGGAAGGAGGAGACCAGACTAAAGTACTCACATCTAAACATTCATTCAGTCCACCAGGGGCAAGTGTGCCCAACTGGTGGATCCAAAAGGTCTCTTGACGGCAAAGAATTTTGAATCGATCCCCTCCCAGAGCACAAGGAGAAACATGTTCTAGCCCCATAATAGTCATAGACTTGGGGTCCTGATTGTGTACTGTTTTGAAATGATGGGGAATTCTGTGAGTGTTGATCCCCTTTATAACATTTCTCCTGTGCTCTGGGAAGCGAACATGGAGTGGACGCGTAGTGCGGCCACAGCCACACTGAATCAAATAGATTACAAAGGAACTAAAACAATTAATGTAACTCTTAATATGATAGATAATGTCCTTACTATGTGAGCTAAACTGAGATTGGGTAACCAGATGTTAGCAGGTAATACGGCGACACCGTCCACACTTGTGGCTGCCCTTGGGGCCCACAATCATGGACGGTGTGGCTGAACCTGTTGATTTGAGCTTGGTAGGAGCTAGAATACACTTAATGCTCCTAGATTTCCTATATATAATGGATGCTCTCTCTGGAAGAACAGATTTAAGATGGGTGGTCGCACTTGAGGATGCTCCAATGATTATTAAGAATTTTATTTATACATTTATCGGACTGGTTATAGGTGGTGATAAATCTCACAGAAGAGGAATCAATAATTCCAGTCTCCCTTGGAGCATCATAACTCGAGCGCGAAACCCTTTAAATCTTGGAATTTGTGAGCATAACTGTTCTATCCATGGCTTTGACTTTGCTGAAAGAATCAAAAACTAGTTTGTTGTCATAGCCCTTATCTATAGATTTTTGGCTAAGTGTGTCTGACTGAATGAGAAAATCATTCTCTCTTGTGCAGTTTCTTTTCAATCGATGAAACTGACCCAGAGGAATGTTACTGAGCCACTGCTGCTGATGATTTCTAGACGCATGAGCATAATTGTTCACTGAAATTGATTTGAAATGAGTAGTGGTTATGATATTTGATTCTGAATCTGTAGTGAGTACTAGGTTTATGAATATTAAATGTAAATTTTAATCCCAAAGGGTTATTGTCAAAGGAACTCAAAGTATTGGATTAATCAGCCTCCTCTCCGTCCCAAATAATAATAATGTCATCTATGAAACGGCCATAGTACACAAGGCCCGCCCCAAGATCCCCATTTTGCCACACAAATCTCTCCTCCTAAAATCCCATGAAGAGATTTGCATAGCAAGGGGTGAACCTCGTGCCCATGGCCGTTCCACAGATCTGTATATAAGAAACATCCTCAAAAAAAAATAATTATGAGTTAAGATAAACTTAACATTGTCCAGAATTAAATTTTTGTGTCTGTCGGGAATGGACAAGTCCCTATCAAGCCAGTATCTTATTGCTTCAATCCCCCTGGCATGATCTATACAGGTGAAAGAGAGAAGCCACATCGCATGTAGCCCAAAGATAAGTGTATTTCCACTTCACATCTGAGATGGAGTCAATGACGTGGAGCGTATCCTGAATATGTGACCTGAGCTGAGCTACAAAAGGTTGAAGATAGTAATCTACATATTGGGATAGGCTCGACATCATGGACCCCACCCCGGCTATAATAGGTCTGCCAGGGGGATTGGACAAGGACTTGTGTACCTTTGGAAGATTATGTAGTATGGGAGTGCTTGGATGTAAAATAAATAGAAATTTGAATTCCAATTTGGATATGATACCATTTATTTGGGCTTTGGTGAGAAGTTCCTTTAACAAGTTCTGATAACTGGTGACCGGATCAGACTCCAAAATGGAGTAGGAGGCTGAGTCATCCAGGAGTCTGCGTGCCTCATTGAGATATGCAGATGTGTCCTGGATGACTATGCCTCCTCCTTTATCAGCTATACAGTAACTATTATTAAAATATATTATTTTAATATACATAGTAATTTTTAAGGGATAGAAATATTTTAGTTAATAATCTTTATATAAAACTCATTAATGCTTCTATTCTAATTCCAAAACAATATTTATCTAATGTTGTTATAGATACATTGATTACATTGAAGTGGGAATTATATATCTTTTTTTTTATACATGTACAGTTTATATCATTGCAATGTTCTAATAAGCATAATCTCCTATTTGAAGCTTGTTCTTCTGAAAGACTTGTCCTGCCAATTGCAAAAGGGCTGAAGGCCTTTGTGACTGGATACACACACAGCACCGCACACTGCTGACTTCCCGGGAAGCATTGGAACCACGCCCTGGCACTGTTGATCTCGATCTGTTGGAACTTACAGGCCCTGGAAACTAATGAAACGATACACATGCAGTGTTTCAAATCCTTCATCTCAGTTTATTTAGTATAAGGTAAAGATATTTATACAGATCAAAGAAAACATTGGTTAGAGGCGTAACTTAGGTTAGAGGCGTGATTTAGGGGCAAGACATGTTAGTGAGGTGATATTGGGGCGTAAATCTCCCAGGACAGGCACTGTAACTTTCTCACTGGCTACGTTATCTACAACCTCGGTTTCCATGGCAGCTATGTGGGGTGATTCGTCTTCCCAGAGAACTTTCCTCCTACTACAGATTAAACAGTAAAAGCTGACTACATGAGAAAATTTATTTTAGCTAGCAATAGCAGACAAAATGGATGGTTTAACACAAATGCAGCTTCTGGCCTTCTCTACTGTCCCTAACAGCTTCTTTTTTGTATTAACTGATTGCTCCTATTAATAACTGTGCATGCTTTCATATAATATATAAGCGATCTTTATTAACCTGGATAAAATACCATGTAGCCAGGTGTTAAGCAATCTTTTAAAGGGGAGTCCACGCTATTCCTGATGAAACAGATTAAGCTCTGCGAAACATGTAGAGCCCAGCATGTAGAGATTGTGTGAATTGTGTCCAGCAAGAAATTCTGGAGCGGCTTCTTGTAGTAATGTCATCAGGTTCAGCAGAGGCAGTGTATGACAGCCTGGAGGGGCAAAACACTGTTGGTTAGGGATTCGCCCCATTAAGAATACACCGACTGAAACAACGTCACTTGTTGTTGTGCGTGGAAGGAATAATGGATGAGAATTACCGCCCCACGCCTGCAATAAATGAGGAAAAGATTGGCATCATCAGAATGGCAAAACGGAGAGGGAAGGAGGCAGGACAACGCGATGAATGGAACATGATGACGTCACACGCATCGCGGGATCCAGACGGCTGAAGACACTTCCTGATGATGTCTGGATATCGCGGGATTTGGAGAGGGAAGCAATTGAAAGAATGAGGACAGAGGTTTTACCCTAAAACATCACTGTGAAGCGATGGGGAGAAGCTGAAGGATAACGATTACATCAATCAGGGACAATTAAGGACACCTGTTGGTGGGGTCTATATATGGGACTTTTTAAATATGTTATATATTCATTATGCCACTTGCTTTTGCGAGAGGCCCTTGAGGCCGAAACGTCAAATATTGGCTATCATTAAATCACTAGCAGAAATACGTAGTGCCTAGGTTCTTCCTTTCACACGAGTAACTCCAAAAGAACATACTGAATACAGTATAGTAGGAAATTAAAACAGAAAATAGTGCAACACCTCTAAATGCCAATCAGATATGCCAGTGATTAGGTGATACATACACTCAAAGTATAGATGGAATTAAGGCTCTTCCCAATATTGATGATCCCCATAAGGCTCTTAAACATAAGAGATGGAACAGAAAGATAGTATAAAGAATTTTTCAGACTTTATTTTGTGCACTCACAAACAGCACAATTAAAAAAATTATTTGAAAGTATCTTCAATGTGTGGGAAGCACATAATTCCAGCCAACTACATAACAAACAAGAATATATATATAACATATATAATATAGTGGAATAATGCTGCATAATTGCTGTGAAAATCACTCTTTTTGCACTCACATGGCCCCCAAGGATAATAGTCACTTCAATATAGACTATTGCATTGACTGGTGGTGTTGTTCTATGGGGACTTCATTCCAGATGTAGGGTGAGTGTATATCTCAGAAAAAAAAGAGAATATAAGGATCTAAAAACTTTCTCTATCTCTATCTCTTCATTATTTAAACATAAAAATGCATACTCACAATATAAGTAATAATTAAAAGCATAGCAGAGTTGGTGATCAAATGATCTGAATGTGTCTTTTGACTCAGAATGAACTCTCACCGCTAAGGCTGCAGCCACGCTGCCGCTACATGCACTTGGCACTTAGCGCTTGGAGCGCTCACGTTAATCATAGCAAATCAGCATGGCCACTCTGATGCTGCTCGTGCACGTAAACTTAGCAAAGCTAGGCATTTGGGGGAGACAGAGAAAATTGATTTTCAAGCACGCTGAAGGGTCACATGACAGCCACACACATACACAGACATAGCCCCGATCCAGTCAATGAGACGCCCCCGGCCATGCCCCCCCCCCTCCCGACTCACGCTTGCAAAATTCAGCAGGACAGCCAAGCGCTCATGCTTGGATAGTTGCTTACGTCACCGCTCTCAAGCATGTGCGCGCTCAGCGGCAGCATGGCCACCACCTAAGTCTGCAGCATTCACAGTCACTTGCTGTCGGTCACGTTCCATCCGATATGAGCACTCTGGTTTCACAGTCCTCTGTCTCATTTGTCCTCTGGCATGGAATCGATGTATTTCGCTACTCGCTTAGTCAAGAGTCATAATATGGATCTCACATGAGTCTCTTTACATACTATTCCATCTAAATTAGCCAATTGAGTTTCAGTATCAGGAATGACCACAATAATATGATCCCACAAATATCTAACAAGGTCCTAAATGAGGATACAGTATATGCAATAAATTCAAAATATACAAAAATACAACCACTCTAAACAAAATACCTTTAAATTATCATGACATAAACATGCATAAGAAAATATAGAAAATATATTGAAAAACTATCTCTATTAAAACACAAGACAGGGGTGCCCAATGCTACATTCAATTGACAAATATAAAGTAATAAGTATAAAGTGTAAATACTTCAAAAATAATAATATTGACTTGGTTATATAGTTAAACCCTTTGGCCAAAGCGTCATAAGCCTGCATACCATGTCAAGGTAAACCAAAATGAATGCAGGTCCTAACACTAAACTGTGAACCCTTCATTTTACCTCTGTATGAGTGGAAACAACTACAGTGAGTCCTGTCCATTCAGCAAAACACCCCTTACCAGCCCTATTTATTTTTTATGGACCACACACCACCTCATCATAATTAAAAAACGAATAAAGTTGTTACGAAAAAAAAAAGAATCAAAATATTAAATAACATATACTGTACATATAAAAAAAATCTATATTAGAATAGCACCAAGAAATGTGTAACAGAAAACCCCCCAAAAAGGGTAGTTACCAGATACCAATATATCAGCCTAAGTGCAGAAAAGTCAGCCAAAAGGATGTCCTATAAGGGAAGGAGTCCATCTGAATAGAAGCCTGTGATTCTACCCTTTTCTAGGGGCTTTCACACAGGCATTCCATTTAAAGGGAAGTACCACAGTGGCTTAAAACCACTGGGAAGGGGCATGAAGACGATGTTACCTCCAAAATATTGCCCCCTGTATAATTTATCCTTTTATTTGTTATCCATCAACCCCACTATTTTGTATTCCTCCCCTCTCCACATTTTTGGGGTTTTAGATTCCTCCACCATCCTATCTTTTTTGTCCTTTTTCCCCTTGTCTTTGGCTT
>WSYH01012889.1:0-17928 GCA_036426205.1 Ascaphus truei
ATGCTGGCAGAGGGGAGAGGGGTGGTGTGGACATTGGCTGGCGCCGACGCCGGGCCACTGCCAGTCCAAGTGTTCTTGATCACCACGTCGATAGTTTGCAGCGGGGCTAGTACACTATAGTGAGCTGATGAGAAGCTGGAAATTGCTTAGGTACATGCAAGCTTGATCGGAACTGCACGCGAAATCTGGCTCAGGCTTGCGTAGACAGCAAGGTGTGTCACTGACGGTGGGACCGTATTGAAGCCGGTGCTGTTGTCTGGTGCTTGCTTGGCAGCGACTGATTGTTTCTTAGTTTGTATTTCAACATGTGACTTTCACCTTTTGCCGTCTGCATGATCATAGATACAGGAAAAAGCTGGTGATACACAGCCATACCCTCCACAAATTGTGGCTCAATACGAAAAAACGGGATCGCTTCATACCTTTTCCTTATTGCACGCTTCCACGTATGAGGAGCTGGCGAAAATTGTAAAAGTCATAGTTTTCGCTAAATACTTAAATTTGAACAACTGTTGCCATCTTATATCTGTTGCATAATCGTGGCCCATATCAAATACGCGTAACTTCTGTCGGGATTTGGAAAACTGCTGCAAATTGAAACCTCATGGCGACGGCTCCTGGAGAATACTGTAACCAAAACTGGTCTTTGTCTTTCTTAATATGAAAAGCCTAAATTGATACATTTTTGCAACCTCTTCCTTCCTTCAGTCTCAAGGCCAATTTACATAGCACACACTGTGGTATCTTTTTTAAACGAACACCTGCAAGTCACCCATTAGGAAGCGCATGCACATTACAATTCATGCACATCTGCCATCTGGTGACACGCGAAGAATTGCAACCTATTAAATCCGAACCATTCTCAATAAACGCATCAACTGCGCGTCAACGCGCGCATGACCCACGCATGACCCGTGGCTGAAACGCAAAATGAATCGGCATGCTCCGCAGTGAAGTGCGTCGCATTCCAGGAAAAAGCCAGGGAAAACCGGCGATGGTTAGAATAAGATGAGCCGCGCAGTAGCATAGCGCTTCACAGTAGTAATACCGTGGTAATCATATAAATAACAAATATAATAATATAAATAACAGGTCATGGAATAAGTGCTTCAGACAAACATAACATTAGGAAGAGGAGTTCCCTGCTCGCGAGGAGCTACAATCTAATTGGTATGTAGGGAACGTACAGAAACAGTAGGAGGGCATTTCGGTAAGTGCTTCTGAAGGGGGCCTTTTCTGAAGAAGCAGTTTAAATACACTGTTGCATAATTCAGAATGGTGAAAAACTTTTACGGCATAAGAGGATTGTGGGCGGGAAGCATCTGAGAAATGGAAACTTTCAATGAAGAAATACAGTTTTTAAAAAAGATAATAAATACAAATATACTTGACTAGCGCTAACCTAATAATACAGTGCAGTGCACAAATGACTAAGCAGCCTGGTAACCTACTGGACATCTCATATGTCTCAAACCATAATAAATTTATACAAAAATAGATACAAAACCTGGCGCATAAGTGAGTGTGATTAAAGTCCAAATAAAGGATGAAGTGAATGATCTCCCATTCTACAACCTTGATGGCCGGTGAGAAATGAACTCAGTTCACAGTTCATAGGGGCAAAACCAGTTCTCTCTCATGGATAGAATTAATCCTGCATATGTGAGATATTAAGCAGAAAGAACAAACATTCGCAGTATTTTAAACAGCAATATTTTATATTCTGAATGCTGGGTTCACTGAAATGCCTCTTACTAGAAGTATCTAGATCGCATGCAGAGGAGAGAAACTGTGCTTTAAGCCTTCCTGGCCCCGGAAGCCTCTGGTATGGCACGAACCCCTCGTGGTGTCCTTAGCCTCGTGGGTCTTGAAAGCTGTCTCTTCAATCTTGTCTTTAGGATTCCTGCACCTTTTTCTCCGGTAAGAAACAAGAGGGACAGGGATTGCACCACAAAAAACTTTTAAACGCCTTCCTAAAACACAGATAAATACTCACAAGAGAAGGTGATGATGTAAAAACAATACAGAAGTGCTCCCCGGCCCAGCTTTTTTTGTAAGCGTGTCTCAACATTCAGCTGCCAGTCAAACTGAAGACGGTGACGTCATCCACTGCACCGGATACACGCGAGGTACATGCGGTATACCGTGAAGGACTCTCAGTGACTGAGGCGGCTGCTGTGTGCTGGGGCCGGGCACTTCTGTATTGTTTTTTTTACACTCACCTTCTCTGTGAGTATTTTATCTGTGTTTTAGAGGCGTCATTAAAAGTTTTTTTTGCTGCGCAATCCCCTGTCCCTCCTTTGTTTCTTACCGGAGAAAAAAGGTGCAGGATTCCTAAAGACAAATCTGAAGAGACAGCTTTTCAAGACCCGCAGGCTAAGGACAACCACGAGGTTCGTGCCATACCGAGGCTTCCGGGGCCAGGAAGGCTTAAAGCACAGTTTCTCTCCTCTGCATGCGATCTAGCTACTTCTAGTAAGTAGGCATTTCAGTGAACCCGGCATTCAGATATAATATTGTGCTGTTTAAATATACTGCGCAATGTTGTTTTCTTTCTGCTTAATATCTCCACTATGCAGGATTAATTCTACCCATGAGAAGAACTGGTTTTTGGCCCCTATGAACTGTAACTGAGTTCATTTCTCACCGGCCACTCAAGGGTTTTAGAATTGGGACTATCATTCACTTCACCATTTATTTTGGACTTTAATCACACTCACTTATGCGCCAGGTTTTGTATCTATTTTTGTATATATTTAGTTTTTAAAAAAGGTTTAATACAGTATTTTTGTGTAGTCATTTTTTAATTCTTGTTTTCGTCCTAGTTTGCGGATTTAAGCAGGTTAATGAGCATCAATACCAAGTTTGTTTAGGAAACATATCCCGCGATACTGTAAGGTAATGTAATGTAATTCATGCATCTATTTTTTCTCTTAAATAACCAAAGATATTGTTATTTTCTTCTCATATACCAATCTCACAAATATTTTATCATTTAAACCGTTAAAATAAAACATAAAATATGTTTGTTGAAGAGATTTTATTTTGGGAAGTGATTGTAGTTTTTATGTCCTTCCTCTCTGTTGTTTCATGCTCCCCCGTTATCACGCGGGTCTCTCGGGGTCCACCCCGAGACCACCGCGTTACTAACGGGGTCGCGAGAAAAAAAAATGGCCGCCGCGCTTTAGCGCATATTCATCCCGCGGGACAGATGGGAGCGGGCATGTCCCTCTCCGCTCCCCGCTTCCCCTGTCACCGTCGTGGACATGACCTGCTGTTTCATGAAATGGCTTGGGGATGTTTTCCCGTCCTGCTGTCAACCGTGGGCCAGGGCTTCCGGTGACCTCCCACCTTTTCACTCGGGCCCCGCCCGCCAAGAATGACTTTAAGCCTGTTGCCGGTTTTCGTTCGGAGGAGATGGGAGCGGGTGTGGGTGAATGTCCCTCCTCCCCTCGTTCCCCCTGTCACCGTGTGACAGCCGCGGCGGATATGGGAGCGGGGATGTCCTCCTGTCCCCGCCCCTTCCCCCTGTCACGCGTGTGACAGGCGCGCGGGGCATAGATATGGTAGGCGGGGATGTTCCTCCTCTGTCCCCAGCGCTTCTCCTCCCTTCACCTCACCGGTTTTACAGGCCGCTCTGTGCCATATGATGGGATTATTGGTAGATCCGGGAGCGGATGCCGGCTCCCGCCCCGCCTCTTTCCCCTCATTCTCCTGTTCCGCGGGGTGGGTTTTACTAGTGCCTGCTGTTGGCATTCGGATTTTATCTTTATACTTTCCTCGTCCTTTCCCCGCTCCCCTTTCAAACCGTGTGCATGCCGCGGGGCGGAAGAATGGGAGCGGGGATGTCCCCCTCCTGTCCACCGCTCCTACCCCCTGGTCAACCGGGCGTGGACATTCTCGCTGGCTAGAGATGTTATCGTGGATGTGTCTCCTGCCATTCCCCGGACGTTCCATTGTCCCCTCTGTCAGACCAGAGGTCTACACGTCCGCGAGGCAGAGATGCGGAGCGTGGGATGTCCGTCATGTCGCGGGCTTGCACCTCATATCCCTGCTGCCTCACTGGTAGTGGTTGTGATGCGGTTTTTTTTTCCTTTCTTTCTCCCCAGACACTCTTTCCCCTTTCTCTCCCGCTTACCGTGGCGCGGTAGATGGGGGGAAGCGGGTGGGGGTGCTTGGATCAGCGGGCCTTTCCTCGTCCGCCCCACCCCCTGTCTGTTTCGCGTGCGCGCCGTGTGTGTGTTGTCTGTCATCTCTGGGCGCGCCCTTGTGTGTGTGATCTAGGGTGTGTGTACTGTGGGGGGTGCGTGCGGTGTAGATGTCTGAGTGTGTTGTAACACACTTACACACACTTACACACACTTACACACACTTACACACACTTAGACACTCACAGACACTCACACACACTTACACACACTTACACACACTTACACACACACTCAGACACTTACACACACTCACACCCACATACACACACCCATATACACACACACACTTTCTCTCCCATATATACATACACACACACACTCTCTCACTCTACACAGACGGGGGGTGGGGTCGGAGCAGAGGAAAGGCCGCGACCAGCACCACCACCCGCTCCCCCCCCTCCTCCCGCGCAGGCAGCGGGAGCGCCAGGGACAGCGGTGGGGAGAAGAAACCCCCCGCTACCACCTCCGTGCAGGCAGCGGGATCTGAGGTAAGCGGCGACCTGAGGGACATCCCCGCTCCCATCTCCTGCCTCGCGGCCTGTCCCGCGGTGACAGGGGGAAGCGGGGACAGGAGGGACATCCCCGCTCCCATCTCCTGCCCCGCGGCCTGTCACACGGTGACAGGGGGAAGCGGGGACAGGAGGGACATCCCCGCTCCCATCTCCTGCCCCGCGGCCTGTCCCGCGGTGACAGGGGGAAGCGGGGACAGGAGGGACATCCCCGCTCCCATCTCCTGCCCCGCGGCCTGTCCCGCGGTGACAGGGGGAAGCGGGGAGCGGAGGGACATGCCCGCTCCCATCTCCTGTCCCGCGGGATGAATATGCGCTAAAGCGCGGCGGCCATTTTTTTTTCTCGCGACCCCGTTAGTAACGCGGTGGTCTCGGGGTGGACCCCGAGACCCGCGTTATAACGGGGTTTAGCTGTATTTTGAAACAATTTAGAGATTAAGGACTTTATAAAATACTACAATCTACTTCCAAATATAAAATCTTCTTCAATCAACATCTTATTGATGTTTATTTTACAGGTTTAAATGTAAAATAATTGTGAGATTGGTATTTAGAGAAGAAAATAACAATATCTTTGGTTATTTAGAGAAAAAATAGATGCATGAATTACATTACATTACCTTACAGTATCGCGGGATATGTTTCCTAAACAAACTTGGTATTGATGCTCATTAACCTGCTAAATCCGCAAAACATGGACGAAAACAAGAATTAAAAAATGACTACACAAAAATACTGTATTAAAACCTTTTTTAAAAACTAAATATATACAAAAATAGATACAAAACCTGGCGCATAAGTGAGTGTGATTAAAGTCCAAAATAAATGGATGAAGTGAATGATAGTCCCAATTCTACAACCTTGAGTGGCCGGTGAGAAATGAACTCAGTTCACAGTTCATAGGGGCAAAAACCAGTTCTTCTCATGGGATAGAATTAATCCTGCATATGTGAGATATTAAGCAGAAAGAACAAACATTGCGCAGTATATTTAAACAGACAATATTTATATTCTGAATGCTGGGTTCACTGAAATGCCTACTTACTAGAAGTAGCTAGATCGCATGCAGAGGAGAGAAACTGTGCTTTAAGCCTTCCTGGCCCCGGAAGCCTCTGGTATGGCACGAACCCCTCGTGGTGTCCTTAGCCTCCGTGGGTCTTGAAAAGCTGTCTCTTCAGATCTTGTCTTTAGGAATCCTGCACCTTTTTCTCCGGTAAGAAACAAAGAGGGACAGGGGATTGCGCAGCACAAAAAAACTTTTAATGACGCCTCCCCCCCCACCCCCATTCCTAAAACACAGATAAAATACTCACAAGAGAAGGTGAGTGTAAAAACAATACAGAAGTGCCCGGCCCAGCCTAACTGCACTGTGCAGTACGAAATTGTTACTGTGTCTAGACCACCAGTGTAAATACACACTGCACATTGTTATATAGCTAACACACCAAGGAAATACCCTAGTGTATATACTAAAAGCTGCAAAACCTGAGCCGTTTTCAAGTGCAGATTCCTACTACACTCTTGAGGAAGCATATACACATATATCTACAGTAACCTGCCTATGAGCACACAACATCGCTGACTGATCCTAGATCTGCAGTATAAATGTACTCTAGCATGTATAGTCACACACAAAGGGAAATACCCTACAACTGTACATACCCTATAGCGAAAACCTACCCGCTTTCAGTGCAGAATCCCACTATATTTGAGGGAGCATACACACCTCCCCGCCTAAGACCCAGCACTTAACCCTTTGGGGCTGGATATCCAATCCATTATAACTATATCTGGCAGTCACTATATGTCTAAGAGGAAAACATGCTATACAGCAACACTGATATAAAGCATTGACTAAGACTGCTACACTAACTGTTTTCCCTTTGTATCAGTGTATTTGCTCCAAGTTTTATAAGTAAACTTTGAATTTCCTCGTAGTGTTTTACACCTTACCTGATATTTGCTTCCAATGTGCATGGGGTTGATCAATACACTGCGCTATATGCCGCAGCAAATAATCCTGCAAATAAAATAGCACCACTCTGCAGAATTTTCAGTTATCACACTGCCACAGTAAATATATAGCATTGTTCATTATGGTAGCTACTAGGATACCTGAGTAAGTTACTACAGACTCTCTAGTCTATTTTATCTATGTTAACACATTACACTCATCAATACCATTTGTATAAAGATTTTTATAAAGACATATGATAAAACTTTTTATTTTTTGCACACATTTATTCACCCCTGACATATTTACTAGCTGGTTTGCTGTGCGCCTTTTAAAAGGGATCTTTGGTGCCCCTTTAGGCACATACTTCCAAGCCTGCATGATAAGCCACTGCACAAATGAATGGTTGAAGGGTGGGTATCGGGCCAGTGGTGAGTCTTAATCCTTAATTACCTTTGCGGTTAGGTGTGATATAATCCGGAGAGTGATTAAGGGTTAAGTTGAATCAGCATGTAATGCAATGTATTGACTATGTATTTTGGCAACGGAGGACACAGATTTTGCTGGGCGAGGGGGCTTCTTACTGATGAGGTCAGTAGAACTTTATTTATTTTATTATGCTTAATGTGTTTAATATGGGCAAATAATATTATCCTCTATCTGATAATAGTTATTTTGCACATTATGTACTATATGTGTGTGGGGGAGGGGGGGTGGATTATGTATTAATATGTATGAGGACATGTTATTTTTTTACATACAGGGTGTTTCACTCGGTCTGCGGGGGACCTATGGAGACCACCTGCGGTCTCCTCTGGCTTCTCACAGGAAACGGCTGCGGGTCCATGGGGGACACCTGTGGGGAAGAATCGGTGGCCCCCAATCTGTGGGGCACACGGACCAAAGGGACCCCCCGTGGGCCCCCAGACCCCATGGAAACCCGCCAGGCCCCTCAGGACACTGTGTCTGACTCGGGCCCCCCAGGACTGCCGCGGGCCTACCCATGGGGACCCCATTGTGGCCAATGGTGACCCACGAGACCACCTGGTGGACCACAGCGCCTGCGGGGACCACCTGTAGGCCTGCAGACCCTGTTTGAAACTGGTGCTGGGCTACTGTGTCTGTGAGGTGACACGTCAGGCCACGGGCGACTCCCTGGGGCCTGGGTATTAACCCTGTATATAAAATAATAAATCATGTGTTATGGTGGGGCAACAGGGGTGGGTTATGTATTTAATAAATATAATGATGTCTATTGTGGGCTGTGTATTGTTTTTCTTGTGGGTTACTGGGGGTGGGGGAATGGGTTATTGGCCCCAAGATATGTGGGTAGGCCTCCCTGTGGGTAGTGTGTGATGGTGGTTAGTGCCTCACGGGGTGGGGGGGGGTAGTGGTGGAGGGTTATGTAGGCCCTCCACTATGGTGGTGAGGGTGGGTTAACCCCTAATGACTGTAGCGGTTAATAACCACTATGGTGATTAAGGATTGGGGACATACATTGGCTGTTTTTATTCTTGTTCATGTTTTGCAGCATCGGGGGGGCATGGATGGTTGAAGATGAGGATGTCCTTATCGTGGCAGCCGGAACATGGCATGAGTGCTATTTGTATTTATTGTATTTATTTTCTATGTATTTTAAATGGGAAAATTCACATTATCCATATGTGGATAATATTAATTGCACATTACTATATAGATGTAAGGTGTGTGTTATTTATGTGTAGTTATTTTTTAGGGTGCACTGAATTAGTACTGCAGGCCTGTGGGAACACCCGAGGGTCCACCGCCGGCCTATAGTATCATTGCTGTGCATCCCCAAAATGTGATATATGTATGGGGGGTATAGGGGTTGTTGGGGCAACAGGGGTTGTATGTTGTTTATTGCAATGTTTATTGGGGACAATTGTCCCCAATAACATGCTATTATGCCTTAACCCCTTCATTGCATTAGTGGGCTATCCGCTATGATATGAAGCAGCATTAATGTTCTTTTCATAATATTGTGCGGGAGCAGGATCCCCTGAGCTGAACCGCATGATTTGTGGCTCAGGGACCCCTTGCTTCCTGTGTTACAGGCCCCGGTTTGGGGCATCGGTGCCAGTGTCGCCGCCATCTTTATAGCGGGCATGTCGCGGTATGGAACGCATAGAGTTGGCGGTTGACACTGGCACACGCACGATGACACATACCGGGGCCTGTAACTCAGAAGGCAGGGTCCTGATCCACAAATCAATACGGTTCATCTCAGGGGACCCCCTGCTCACGTACACTATTATTAAAATATATTCATGCTGCTTCGTTACCATACACATAGCCGCACAAGGTAAGGAATGATTGTTATTGATATGGGTGTTTTATTTATAGTGTAGATGTGCAGAGGGTCTCCGGAGCTGGATCGCCTTTGGTTTGGTCCGGGGACCCCCTGCTTCCCGAGATACAGGCCCCTTTATGTGGTGCGGTGTCCCTTGCTTTGTTTACATTCCACGGTCACGTGATCGGGAACATTAAACTCAGAGGGATACCGGCACCTCATTCTGGCCTGTATTCGGGAAGCAGTGGGTCCCCGGATCTGAAACCAATGCGGACGCCCCTGTACATGTACACTATCAATAAAATTGTAATTAAATTTTTTTTTAATGTGCCAATGTTTGCGCCGAGAGACGGCGGATCTCTCTACTGCTGCAACACATCCGGCAGGGACGGCTTCTCGGCATTTTCGCCAGGCAGATGTCTTGTACCGGTTACTCGCCATGTTTGGCAATGTTGCTTCGCTGTGATTCGCCAGGGCCCTTCCGCATACAGCGAGGGCCAACACGCCAAAAACATGGCGAATTCAAAACCCTATGCGAATGTAATTTTCCACCGCTTACTGCATGACCCCCACTGTTTGAAATTTGACTCATTTCTACATGCTTAGTTTTTTTTATTATTGTGCACAATGGCAACTAATTTGAACCTGCGCACATCTTCATCAGTCTTGCTGCTCGGTTTTTAACAATATAAGCATTTAGAGCAAAAAATAACGACGTTCAAAAATATGTATGTTTTAAATTTGGTTTATGAAAATTTGTTTGCTCAGTTTTGTGAGCTATACTCTGTTCCACAGGTCAACTAGTTTACTACTGTAATGTAATTATTATTACTAAAGAAACGAGTTTGATATTGTATAATGGAGGAAATGTAACAGTAGTGGAGAAATAATATAATGTAACGTCCTATTTTCCATAGCTCCTTAAACAGTTATATTTAATTTCTTCACAGTTTCTAATATAAGAATTCAAATTAAAATACTTTCATGCTCATTCATCCAAGTAGCTGTGTGATACCATAACGATGGATACCCGGAAGCTGCAATCTCTCTCACCTTCACGAGGACGCTAACTTGAAGCTGTTTTCTCCACTCCTTACACACTGCAGCGTGGTGGTTTCCTGTTAAATCTGGGACTGTGAGATTGTGAGGTTCCTGTTTCTCAGGATCGGACCCGTCATGGAAGTGGCATTTCGATGAGCGGATGGACCTGGATCTCAATGCTCCTTTTGTTGTAGTGCTATTTGTCCTTTTATATATAAATTTTATTGCTGCTGAAATTTATTTGGTTTTGTTTTTCCTCTTGCACCGTTTTTTTTAAATTAGTAAATAATGTTGTACTTACTTACCCCTGCCTTGATTCTCCTCATCTTAGCTCTCTCTGTGGGCAACAAACAGATAAAATAAAAAAATAAAAAAATAGTTACCTACTGCCTGTAACCTTTTGATCGCCTCTTAGCGGTTATTAACCGTTATGGTATATTAACGGGTTACCCCCCCTGCTTCCTACCTGGTAGACCTAACCACCCCAGGGCAACTACTCCTCCATCCTCCAACCATTTACCCCTATCACCTATCATATGACTAATAGCACTTTTGCCCATTTGTGCTGAAATACTGTATTCATAATACACAATACAATACAATGATATTACAGTACAAAACATTACAGTACATCCATTTATTGTCAATGTGCTTATCTACAGTTATACCCTCAATAGATAACCACAATGTCAATCAATGGGCAACACATAAAAAATAACATTTAAAAAATAAAATACTTGCCAATTAATAAAACAAACATTTATCACATGACAATCAATGCATTTTTGGCTAATGTCTGTTTTTATTTAATTGCAATTTTGGCTATCTATCACCCTCAAAGAGGCTAGATAAAACATTGCCATCAATGGGGATCCATACAAAAAACCACACAATAAAATAAAAACAAGTGTTTCTTACTCTTCCAGGGATAAAGATTCTCCTCATCAAAACTGTGGCACCACACACTCGCGACGCATGAAGCAATGATATCATCTTGAAAACACAATTTTTGGCAGAAGTCCTGATCCTCAGTTGCTTGAAGAGAGAGTCCCTGTTGAGTAGATCTTATCATCATTCTTTTCTTATCTTCATCCTTTTAATCTTTCTTCTCTTCACACTAGTAGCTCAGGAGATGCTGCAATGCTGTTTTCTTCCAGTCAATGAGACGTGATATGTCTTTACAGTAAAAGGCCTGTGAGTCACATTTGGCTGACAAATGTGCATCCACCAGTCATATATGTGATGTACCATGTATCCAGACATTAGGTTTAGCAGAGCACAAAACCTCTATTAAACTGATGGAATAACATTGTAACATCCACCAGTCTGATTGGGAATGTACTATGTATGCGTTTACTTTTTGGAGTGATGTGACATCACCTAAAGGGAGAATATACCATGCCATCAGGTACATGCCTCCATCCCTTTAAGGTGACGTCACACCACTCCAGAAAAAGGAAAGACATCGAATGGTACACTCCACAATCAGATTGGTGAAGTACATGTGATTCCGTCAATTTGGTAGTCATTCTCACTAAATCTGATGTGCTGACACATGTACATCCACAATCTACGGTGGGATGTACCATTTGTCAGTAAAAGGTGATGTCACAGGTCTAATACTGTATGCCGTACATCTTATTGACCAGAAGAAGACGGGGTGATCAACATCTCCTCCTGCACCTGTGAAGAGAGAAGACAAGAAAGAAAAATTAGATCTAATCACCGGGGAGTTTCTCTTCAACATGAAGATTATGGATTTCTGTACATAAGGTCTTCTTCAAGATGAGAATCATGCTTCATGGGTCAAGAGTTGTTGGTTCTGCAGTGGATAAGGAGGATGAATAGATATCCGGCAATGATAAGAAACACTTGTATTGTATTTTATTTAATTGTGCATTTTTTTATGTTGACCCATAATTGCTCTGTCTGTTTTTATGATCTGTCTCTGGTTTTAAATATATAGCCATGCTAGAAGCACTCATCTGTAGACACTCATATGCTTATATAATATGTTGTGGTTATTTGGGGGTTCAATAGGAGCTTGTTAGGTGTCCAGTATGTTTTACAATTCTTGTCACCTGGTCCTTAGCTGATTGGAGGGTGGCAACCCTCTACCTAATTGAAGCTATACCCATCCCACATATAAATAGTTAAAAGCTCACTCCATAGCATCTCCCACTCAGGAACTTGCTTGCTTGCAGTATGGTTGTGTCAAATCTAATACAGAGTGCTTTCCTGGTAATGTACAGGTTATTAAAAGCCTTCAATCAGACTTAGAACTTTCAACTATATTGACAGATTTATTATAAATCATTCATCCGGTATTGCACAGGTATTAAAATTTATATTAGTGTTAGGGACCCCTGGAAATGTGTCTGCCGTGCAGTGGCTCAGTGGCTTACAACAATTTTGGCCAAAAATATTAACTAAAAGACCATTTTGTTTAATGATATTTATACAATATATATTAGGCAATGTACCATGTATATGAGTTTCATGGATGTGCATGAGGTCTGTCTGTGTTTATGTTCTGTCTATGGTTTTAAATATATATGACCATGCTCAGTAGCACTCCTCTGTGACACCAATAGCTTATATATATGTTGTGGTTATTTTGGGGGTTCAATAAGGAGCTTTTTAGGTGTCCAGTATGTTTTACAATTCTTGTTCATGATGTCTTACTGATTGGAGGGTGGCAACCTCCTACCTAATTGAAGCTTACCCCTCCCACTTAAATGGTTTTAAAAGCTCACTCCATAGCATCTCCCACTCAGGGGAACTTGCTTGCTTGCAGTATGGTTGTACAAATCTAATACATATGCTTTCTCGTCCTAGTAATGTACAGGTTATTAAAAGCTTCAATCAGACTAGAACTTTGCAACTAATATTGACAGATTTATTATACAGTAATCATTCTTTCTGGATTGCACAGGTTATTAAGAATTTATATTAGTGTTAGGGACCCGCTGGAAATGTGGTCTGCCATGCAGTGGGCTCAGGGCTTACAACAATTTTGGCCAAAATGTTAAACTAAAAGACCATTTGTTAATAGATTTATACAATATATTAGGCACTGTACCGTATATGAGTTTCACTGGGGGACATGAGTCTCTTCTGTGTTTTATGTTCTGTCTCTGGTTTTAAATAAGGCTACACCAACTAACAGTGGAACCTTTGGTTGGGTGGTCTTCTCTTTGCGGTCCCATATGGCATCCCCCCCCGCACATTTTTCACATTCACTGTGTTACCAAATTTGTTTGTCTTTTTTATGGCTGACTAGATCCCCTCCTGGAATTGGGGAGGAGAACATGTGTGACAGGACTCTGAACAGTCTTGACTAAGGGGTGAGAGAGACGTTTGTTAGCCTTATTGTTATTTACAAATTAGCACGTGGTGGTGTGTGTTATTATATTAGACATATCACTGTTAATTAAGATTTATATATTCACTAATTATTATTGGTATATATTCACATATATTATGTACAAGTGTATGTATATATTCACTAAATATCATTGGTTCCACAGCTATATAGAGCTGAGTAAGATGTTTGTGCGCCATCCAGTGTTTTTGACTTTTCAGTCATAGGCAATGAAAAATATAAAAAAACAATACAAACCAGAAACTAAAAATAAATACATTATACATACATATTACTCTCTGTAAATTGGCCATCCGAATCCAGGGGTATAGGAAGCTCCGTACCACGCCGTCTCCAACACCATCCACCTTGAAGATCCATACCAGGTAACAGAATTCTTCTTTCTTGATCTTCTAGTCTTTTTTGTTTCTTGATCTGTAATTCTTTCTTCGTTTCTTCTTCTTTCTTCATCTTAATCCAAAAACACAATGGTAAATTCACAACACTGTTGACTCGTCGATTTCTTGAGCTCAAATAAGCATCAAGGCCTTAAATAATGCCCTATGACAGTCATATTTTAGGTCATATGGTATTTCCATCTGATCATCATGTGCTCTACCTCTTTTGTTTTTAAAGATGTGACGTCATATCATGAGGGTACGTCCCTCCTTCAAACCGCATGGCCATATCACATGGTATATAGAGCAATGAATTGAAGACATCCCATTGGTTGTTGTACTAGTTGATAGGTTACCTTAGTTCAAAAGGATGTGCCAATCACTTTAAGGGATGATGCCACATCCTTTTGAACTAAAGTAACCTATCACATGGTACAGCAACCATGGGATTGTCTTCAATCCCATTGGATCTAAATCCATGTGCTATGCCCTGGGGTTTGAAGGATGTTGGATGTACCTCCCTGTGAGATTAGTTCACATCCTTCAAAAAAAAAGAGGCGGGCACAGAACTTGTCCCAATCAGATTGGAGCGGTGGTACCATTTGACCTGAAAACTTCAGAACACTAAAAAGTAGCGCTAAAACCCCGTTTTAAACGTTGCCTCGTTATATACCGCGCAGTTCCGGTTTCACGCGGTTTCCGTGGCTCCCCGTTTTAAAAAAAAAAAAAAAAAAAAAAAATTTTTTTTAAAATTTTTGTTTTTTTCTTTTTTTTTTTTGCACAGCGTGCACCACTACTGCACCCCATAGCACACCACTGTCACACACACTGCTCATTGTCTCACACGTGGCCAACACTGCACACAACTGCACCTGCATACACACTGCTCATTTGCTCAGCTTGACAACACTGCACACACATCTGCTCATCACACTGCTGCTTTGCTCAGCACCTTTTTCTCGATTTTCTCGAAATTTCGATTGTATATTTCTTTCTCATGTCAACTGTTCACACTGCTACCACACCGTGTCACACTTCTGACTACATTCATTTTGGTTTTTACTTTGTGCGCTCGCTTGCCATCCGCACTCTCATTGCTGCACATACTGCACTACTACACTCACACACACTTACGACACTCACAGATCTACTCACCACCACACTTTATTCATGCACACGCACCTTACCCACCTTCACACCCTCACTCCTCACGCACACCTCTACTCGCACCTCCTATTTACTTACTCCTTTGCGCCATCTTTTCCTCTATTTTTCGCCTGACGCAGGCACTTAGCAGCACCCTTACACACCCACTGTTACTACACACCGCTTCTGTTTCTACACATTCTGATCACTCAGATACACATTTCAGCCCCTATCATCCTATTCCTCTCCTTTCCTCCGACGCTTCTTCACCTTATTCCATCCTCTTTTGTCCCACACACTTACCTACGTCTCACTCGTCGACACATTCAGCTTATCACACTTCCATTCACTACCTTACATGTTTTTTTTCTCTGGAAACACTTACCCCACACTTACACCCCTTACACACACTTAGTGGACACTCACTAGACGCTCGACATCACCTTACCACACACTTACCACACTTACCCACACACTCAGGACACGGACACATCCTATTCCTTTTTCCCTTGTTAACCCACATAACTATTCGTCGGAGATTTTTCCGTCTATCCTGGCCATTATACATCACCTCTACATCTATTCCTCTATATTTCTGACCATATAGACACTAGCAGCACACTGCCGTCGACTGTGGTGTCTACTCCTCTGTCTTGCCCCTCTTTCGCATTTTTCTTCCCCTTTCGTGTTCCTCGCCATCCCCCTCTTTTCTGTCTACCTTTGCGCTCTCTTCCTTCTTCATGCTCCGGATCTCTCATTTCTTGCTCTCTGTCTGCCATCTCTGGTCTGTGTCCACCCTTGGCGAACTCACCACAGACGGGGGGTGGGGGGCGGCTATCGCAGAAAGCTACAAAGGCACGCGTCCACCAACCACCACCCGTCTTCAAAAAAACGTTTCTCCCCCCCCCGCCTCGACTGCGCAGTGCAGCCGTGGAGCGCTATGTGTACAGCGGGGGGGAGATAGAAACACCCCGTCTTACCTACCAATAAAACCGTGCTGGACAACGCTGGGATCTGGGTACGAGCGGCGACTGAGGGACAATCCCCGCTCCGCATCTCCTGCCTCGAGGCCTGTCCCGCGTGACCGGGAAGCGGACAGAGGACGATCCCCGCTCCCATGCATCCTGCCTCGCGGCCTTTCCCCGGTGACCAGGGGGAACGGGACAGGAGGGACATCCCGCTACCACATCTAACCTTCCCGCGGCCTTTCCCGGGTGACAGGTTGGGAATCGGGGACAGGAGGGACATCCCCCGCCGCTCCCATCTCCTCCCCGCGGGCACTGTCAACCACCACGGGTGACAGGGGGAGAAGCGGGCGAGGCCCACGCTGCCCTGCTTGCCCGACTGTCACACGTGACAGAGGGTTGCGCGACATCCACGCACTCTTCATCGTCGCTGCCCTCCGCGGAGCCTGGTCCACGAGTGACAGGAGGGACTCCTGTCTGGGGGCAAGCGGGCGCGGGAGGGGCATCCGGCCGGGCTGGGCCGCTCGCTTGCCGTCGGCTTAACGTTACAGGGGAAAGCTGGGACAGGAGGACATCCCCGCTCCTTCCTCCGCCCCGCGGCTGTTCACACCGGTGAACAGGGGGTGAAGCGGCCGGACAGGAAGGGGGAAATCCCCCGCTCCCATCTCCTCCCCGCGCCGGTCCTCGACGGTGACAGGGGGAAAGCGGGGACAGGAGGGACATCCCCGCAATCCCATCTCCTGCCCTGCCGCGGGCCTTGTCCCGCGGGACAAGGAGAAGCGGGGAGCGGAGGACATGCCCGCTTCCAACATTCCCTGTCCCGCGAGAATGAATATGCGCTAAGCGCGGCGGCCATTTTTTTTTCTCGCGACCACCCGTTAGTACGCGGTGGTCTCGGGGTGGACCCCGAACCCGCGTTATAACGGGGTTTAGCTGTATTTTGAAACAATTTAGAGATTAAGGACTTTATAAAATACTACAATCTACTTCCAAATATAAAATCTTCTTCAATCAACCATCTTATTGAGTGTTTATTTTACAGGTTTAAAATGTAAATATGGTGAATTGGTATTAGAGAAAAAATAACAATTTTGGTTATTTAGAGAAAAAATCATCATTAGCATTACATTACCATACCTTACAGATCGGCGGATATGTTTCCTAAACAAACTTGGTAGTGTGATGCTCATTAACCTCACTGCTAAATTCCGCAAAACATGGACGAAAAAGAATTTAAAAAACTGACTAACACAAAATACTGTATAAAAAAAACCTTTTTTAAAAACTAAAATATATACAAAATAGATACAAAACCTGGCGCATAAGTGATGTGATTAAGTCCAAAATAATGGATGAAGTAATGATAGCCCAATTCTACAACCTTGAGTGGCCGGTGAGAAATGAACTCAGTTTCACAGTTCATAGGGCAAAAACCGTTCTTCTCATGGGAATAATTACCTGCATCATGTGAGATATTAACAAAAGAACAAAACATTGCGCAGTATATTATAAACACAATTTTATATTCTGAATGCTGGGTTCACTGAAATGCCTACTTACTAGAAGTAGCTAGATCGCATGCAGAGGGAGAGAAACTGTGCTTTAAGCCTTCCTGGCCCCGGAAGCCTCTGGTATGGCACGAACCCTCGGGGTGTCCTTAGCCTCCGTGGTCTTGAAAAGCTGTCTCTTCAGATCCTTGTCTTTAGGAATCCTGCACCTTTTTCTCTCCGGTAGAAACAAGAGAGGACAGGGATTGCGCAGCCAAAAAAACTTTAATGACGCCTTCCTAAACAACACAGATAAATACTCACAATAGAAGGGTGAGTGTAAAAACAATACAGTAAGTGCCCGGCCCAGCCACACAGCAGCCGCCTCAGTCACTGAGAGTCCTTCACGTACCCATGTACCTCCGTGTATCCGTTTAGTGGATGACGTCCACGTCTTCAGTTTTTTGACTGGCAGCTGGAAGGTCTGAGACACTGCTTTACAAAAAAAGCTGGGCCGGGCACTTCTGTATTGTTTTTTATTA